>CM035409.1:73034721-73142221 GCA_020310875.1 Ceratopteris richardii
ATATAAAAATAGGATTTTAAAGTTTTTTATCAAATTAAATATATATAATTAATTATATAAAAAATAGAGTTTTAGGTTAATATTAACATATATAAACATATATTTATAAAAATTAAGAAACAAATACAATATATAATCAAATATATATAAAAAATAGGATGAGGGTTTTTAAGCTGTATTATGTAGATGTATTATACACATATGTTATGCATGTTCAATATATGTGTATGTATTATACACATATATAATACACACACACACACACACACACACACACACACACACACACACACACACACACATATATATATATATATATATATATATATATATATATAGAGAGAGAGAGAGAGAGAGAGAGAGAGAGAGAGAGAGAGAGAGAGAGAGAGAGAACATGCATAACACACACACACACACACATACATATATATATATATATATATATATATATATATATATATATATATATATATATATATATATATATATATATATATATATATATATATATATATATATATATATATATATATATATATATATATATATATATATATATATATATATATATATATATATAGCATTAGGGTTTTAAGGTTTTTAGGTTTTTTATGATATACACATATATATATATGTATATAGGATTTTAGGGTTTTTTATCAAATTAAATATATAAAAATAGGATTAGGGTTTTTAGGCTATTTACACATCCATTCACACATATAAACATATACACATATATACACATAATATATGTACACATACACATACACATACACATGCATGTACACATATACATGTTTTAGGTATAGGTCTTTAGGATTAGGGTTTTAGGTTTTTTAGGTCTTTAGGATTAGGGTTTTAGGGTTTTTTAGGTCTTTAGGTCTTTAGATTTTAGTATGAATAAGAAAAAGAAAATAAAAAAATTAGAATATATAATTAAAACTATATAAATTTCAGGTTTAAGTCTTTTGGATTATGGTTTTTAAATTTAATAAAAAAAATCAAATGTTCTAAAATGTCCATATTGTATAAGATGGCTAGTTTGGATCCGAAGGAGAGAATGGCATGTCCTTGCAGTCAGTGCAAGTATCAAATTTATCAAAAATGATGGATTTGTACTGCACATGTTAGAGAGTATGGATCCTTTGATAAAAGTTGACTACAAAACCTATGCTACCATTCGCATGGTCCCCTGGTGAGCAGGTGGACCCAAACAACATTGCACCGGTAACCTCTCATGGATAGAAGAGACCAAAAAGGAGTTAGACGTACAAGTTACTAATAGCATTACACAAAATGAACACATGGAAGAAATGCTCGAAGCATTTTATGAGATGGATGAAGATCATGATGGTAGAGAAGATGTCGTGAGTTTCATGCACACAACAGAATTTCCACAATCAGAAGCCGATGAAGAATATGAAAACATGCGAAGACTAGCTCGTTTACCACTGTAGAATGGAGCAAAGATATTTTTACTATGTGCATCACTCGCGATGCTCAATCTACAATCCATTTATGGATGGCCAGATAGTAGTGTCTCTGAATTGTTCAGGTAAGTGTATTTGAAATAAACTTTCATTGCTGTATCAAAATAACTTTATTTACTAATATCGTTCTAATTGCTTATTGCAGGCTTCTTAAAGATCAATTTTTTCCAGATGGCAATGACATGCCTCCAACACGTGGAGATGCCAAAAAAATTTTACAATCCATTGGAATGGACTACACTAAGATTCATGCTTGTTTGAATGATTGCATCCTCTTTCCGAACGAGTATGAGCATCTCCACATATGTTGAAAGTGTGGAGCAAATAGATTTAGAGAAGAACTTGTGGGTGAAGCAATCCCCGCAAAGGTTCTTCACCACTTTCCTATCATTCCATGAGTTAAGAGCATGTTTAGATGCAAATCCATAGTTGAGTTAATGTCATTGCATGCAAAGAGCAGGTCTGTAGATGGTGTAATGCGAGTGCCTGCTGACTCAGATACTTGGAAACACATAGATAGTAAGTGGCTAGAGTTTGCTAGTGAGCCTCGAAACATACATCTAGGCCTAACTATGGATGAAGTAAATCCATTTGGTTTACGCAGCTCTTCATGGAGCACATGGCCTATATGTTTGGTCAATGATAACATCCCACCATGGTTGGCCACAAAGAAGGGTCATTTATTATTAGCTCTTATTGTGCCAGGTAAGTATAAGGTAAAAAACATGGATGTATACCTTGCACCACTTGTGGAAGAGCTACACATTTTATGGGATGGGATTACTGTGCGTGACATGTCTCAACCTATAAGAAGACAAGATGTGCGAGTGCAAGGCATACTTATGTGGACGATGCATGATTGGCCTGGTTATGGTGAATGTTCAGGTTTGTTGATTTTGGGTTACCATGCTTGTTCCTTATGCGGACCACAACTCGAAGCACGCTATTTCAAAGAACTGCATAAAACATCATAGATATTTGCCTCATGGACATGTTTTATGTGAAGGACAAATTGGTCGATTAGCACAATGCCAAATGAAAGCTAATGATTGGAAACAACCATGGGATTCAGAAACACGAGTCGCTAGCATGAAATGCTTGTCGATATTTCACGAAATCCCTTATTGGAGCGAGTTATTGATCAATCATTTGGTAGAACCGATGCATATTTTTAAAAATGTGGGAGAGATTCTCTAGAAGACTTTGATTAGAAAGAAAGAAAGCAAAGCACAAAGGGAGGACTTAGAAGAGCGAGGTCATATACAAGAATTGTGGGCAATTACTAAGCCCAACAAAACAATATCGTTACCAAGAGCTCCTTGGGTGCTTTGTAGGATGGAAGAGCAACAAGTGAAGAAGATAATTTCAGAGTTTCGGACACCTACTGGATGCATGAGGTGTCAAAAGACTGCTTTCACATGAAACGATGATCTTGGAGGGCTCAAGTCTCATGATTGGCACAAGTTTTTACAGTTTGTGCTCCCTGTAGCTTTAAAAGATTGTCTTTTGGAGGATGTGCAAACAACCATTTATAAAATTAGTTCCTTGGTACAATGGATTTCTTCTAAAGAGATAAATGGAGATAGCATAGAGAGTGCAAAAATCAATGCTATCAAGGTTGTTTGTATGGTAGAAAAATACTTTCCCACAAGTATTTTCACTATTTAGTTTCATTTATTGGTTCATGTGGTAGATGAAGTTGCAATAGTAGGAACTGTCCATAGTCGATGGATGTTCTTCTTATAGTGCTTTAAGAAGACATTAAAAGGGTTTGTTCGACAGAGAGCACGTCCAGAGGGTAGCATGGCAGAGGAATGGCTCGTACAAGAGTCTCTTGTATTCATAACTAAGTTTCTACATATGTCGGACCCAGAAATGCCTTGCCTATGGAGCGATGATGAAGATTTTTGTCTCAAGGTAAAGGGATGCAAAGAAAAATGGATGCAACTTTCAGAGAGAAGGCAATGAAGTTTTGCATTGTTAACTATAAGCATATGTAGAAGTGATTAGAAAAGTATGAGCTTGTCAAGGAGACAAACGCAAAGGGAAGAGCTCAGTTTCGAAAGAATCATTCCACTCGATTTTTGCCCCTTCCAGAAAGTCTTCAACCTCTTCCACCCTTTCCAATGAGCAGATGGCTAGATACAATGGTTTCACAAGCAAAGGCATCGGGTGAAGATGTATCTGAAGAAAAAGAAGAACTCACAAAGGGATGTGATTGGGATTATTCTAAATACGGTGCACTATGATCTCATGGAAGACACTTTCGGATCGCACGAATTGATAAAAATAGGTCTACTTTTGATAGTGGGGTGATGGTGAACTTTTTGCAAAAAAGTAGAGTGAGTGCAACAAACGGTAATGCTCAAGAAGGCCAGCTAGATTATTGTGGAGTGATTCAAGATATCTTGAAGCTATCCTTTACGAAGTTTGATTACTTTGTTTTTTATGTCAAATGGTTCAAAGTAGTCACCTTTGGAAGAAACACAACAATGAGGCGAGATAAAAGTGGTTTGCTTCAAGTCGACTTCATAAAATTATGGACGGATGAAAGAGATACATTTGTACTTCTCGAACACTGTGAGCAAGTTGTTTTTATACAAGATTCGAAGGAACAAGAGTGGCTATTTGTTTTACAAGTCTCCCCACGTAGTAGACAAATTTGTGAGAACATAGATGTAGAAGAAAGTCGATCTGTAGTGGACTCTGAGATTCATTCGATAGTCAAGGAGGAAGAGATCATTGTCCGAGAAGAAAAGGTCCTTGAAGAAGATGAGATACACGATGAAGCAACAAACAATGATCAAGAAGAAGCTAGCATACCAAGAGATTTAGAAGTTGCCAATATAGAGATAGATATTCTTTGTGCATCGGATCTCCAAGAGGATGCTAGAATAGAGGATTTTTGAATCAAACACTTGTACATACTAATTTTTGTTTTTTTTTTTGCCTACGTTCTTTTGTACACTAGTATTTCTCTATATTACCTTTATTATCATATGCTAATTATTTGAGTTCTTTTGTTACAAAGCACGATGGGAGACAATACTCCTGTCACTCCACATTCCATGACAGAGAAGCAGTTCTTAGAGTTCATATCTCAAGTACCTCCCACGTATATGGTCGCTGCATCATAATACTGGATCGCTTGTGGTAGCTCTCCCCTCGGCCTCACTCCTTCCAGCTTCACTCCTGCCAGCCTCACTCCCACCGGTGTCACTCCTGCTGATGTCACTCCTACAGACTCTGCTACTCCCATAGGAGGTATGTCTCCTAGCTTTACGACTCCACCACGACCATCTTCTCAGCCATCCCCTAGTGGCTCTAGTAGTAGACGCGTGCATTCGACACCTTAGCGTGATACAAGTGCTGGCACATCTCGTAGGTCGAGGTCTCGCTCTAGAGCAAGAGGTTCTAGGGGTGGATCTACAAGTAGCTCTGGAGGAGGCAACTGATGTGGAGGCAGTGCGACAGATGTTGTGTCACCCACTTCTACTCCTATGGCGAGTACCTCAGATGTAGGTATGCCGCATGGTACACCACGTGGAACACCACATACACTGTGGGGTTCTCATGACCATGATGACTCCAAGGTATATAGTATCTGTGATGGAGCTCCACTGATGGATGTTGTCGGAAAGCCCATGCATCAGCGTATACGAAAGCTTTGCTCCATACAGTTTGGACACTATCATGTTGAAATGGAGTGAATAAGATAAAGATCATAAAAATTATATCAGAGAGATGATCTATTAGGAATTCCGATCAGCACATGGGCATCCTCTTGTCAGTTCGGAGTGGATTCTGCACACCGCACATGAAGTTATGTCCCATCGATGATTCAAGGCTCATGATGCTTTCAAAGCAGGATTACCAAAGCCTGTATGGTTAGATGATGAGGCGTGGGGTATGATTCATGACAAGCAGCAGCAGACTCCTGACCAATATCGCCAACAGCGAGATGCCACAACCACACGTTTAGATACGGTTGGACCGTCACATTTGGGCAGCAGCAGATATGACACTATGCATCATGAATTTGTAAGTATCATTTATGTTATTGATTTTTTTTGTGTTAAGCATGTCATGTATGTTCATCTAACGTTCTATATATTTGTTGCAGGAGCTGGAAATGGGTCGTCCTCCAACACAAACAGAGGACGCTTATGGATATCATCATGGATTGATTGCACTATTGGATGGCTTGGAGGGATGTGGTGCGGTCGTTTCATGGGAGCATCTATAATGAGGTGATGAATTTAGAAACTTGGTTTTTACTTGTTGTTTGTAAATCTAATGTGAATTTATCTCATTTCATGAATGTTCTTTGTTGCAGGACTGCTGATATGGATGTTTCGATCCTTCTGTGCATGTGTATGGCAGTGGTGTGCCACAATTTTTTATTTGGCTCACATATGGCAGTGGTGCACAAGAATTTTGTATTTGATTCTTATATGGCAGTGCTTTGCCACATTTTGTATTTGCCTCATATATGATAGTGGTTTGCCACACTCTTGTACATGCTTCATTTATGAAATATATAACTTTTTTTGTACATGGTTCTTGGTTCATGGTTCATTCTGATAATCTCTTTTGTGTCTGATAGTATTTTGCTTTATGAAATCATATTTCGGTTGCCATTAGAGTACACATCATATGTACTTGGTTTTTTTTTGGGCAGAGTGTATTGTCTTTTGCTAAACAACATCATGGTAATGTTGTTGTGGCAAAAGACAACACACTTTGCCCAAAAAGTTTTTTGCAGATATGGTCGTCGGTATGCACGACGGTACTCCTAGGATGGTAGTCAATATGCATGATGATGGTACACCTAGCAGTCTTCAATATAGGCGCTGGTATGAGCATCGATATGAGATATCGACACCTATACCCACGCTCATACCGATGCCTATACCAACACTCATACTGACACCTATACCATCATTTTCGTTTTGATGCCTATACCGGCACTTACACTAACATCGAGGAAAAAACACGCCTGTTCAATTTCCTCGGTAGAAGCCTCGATATACGGCCGATATGTTGTAGTGATTTTTGTGTGTGCAACATATATACTTAACATGTATCCCACCAAATCATTACAATCTTCCACTCCATATGAGATTTGTAATGGTTGTAAGATATATATTGCTCATCTCTATGTTTTTGGCTATCTGACATATGCATTATTGCCTAAACAAAGAACCAAAACATTGGATGGTAAGGTTCTGAAATGCATTTTTGTTGGGTAGAGTTCTGAAAGCAAAAGTTATTGTTTGTATCCTCCATAAACTAAGCACATTCTTGTTATTCATGATGTTGTTTATATGGAATATGCAATTCAATCCTTAATTTCATGTACGAAGGAGACAATCAAATAATGTGTATGATACTTTGCTACCTCTTTTCATAGGAGAAGAATCAAATGCTTAAATTAGTGAGGCGATTTCTCATTCTTTAAAGGGATGCATATGACACTTTTCTACATCTTTTCATAGGTGGACAATCAAATGCTTAAATTAGTGGCAAATTAACACTTTTCTACCTCTTTTCATAGGTGGACAAGCAAATGCTTAAATTAGTGGCATAATTTGCATATGACACTTTTCTACCTCTTTTCATAGGTGGACAATCAAATGCTTAAATTAGTGGCATAATTTCTCATCCTTTAAACGTTTTGAAATAATGATGCAAATCATTACATATGCTTAAGATGGCCTAATATTTAATTCATTGTCTCTCAGATGAGGAGATTGTTGACAAACATGATTTCCTCTACCTCATTTCCATTTGTATCCATGTGAGTGCATCTCCATTTTCTATCTAGGAGACACTCCATTTTATATGATTTTATATTGTATCTCATTGTATTAGGGTACCTTTCCATTTTCTTCTACCATTGTATTCATTCTCCTTCAAGGGGAATTATCCCACATATGATGTACTTTGGCTAGCGTCCTCCAAATCTATACAAGGAGGGTCTCTCCCCCACTTTGTACTTGGTTAGAAGCTTGTAGAGCCTAATCCATGCTCTTGGAAAGCTCATTTATAATCCATGTGAGTCTACCCCATTTCTTGGTCTATGCACTTTGAGTCTCTCACACTCTTTCATTTTGTGAGTAGAGTCTTTTTTTCAATTTTCTTGTAGGAGTGTACTCTCTACATGGTATCATAGCGATAGGTGAATGTATCGGTGGTTTGTTTGGTGGTCATTTGGGTGGCGGTGGTGTTTGAGTGTTGGTGGTTTTGATTTGTCCTCATAGAGAGAAGCTCTTGCCATCAATATTTACACTCTTTTGGGCCTTATTTTGTCCATTTTCCTACCTTTCCCACATGAACCATTCAAGAGAATGTCATCAACATAAAGAATAAACACCATAAGATCAACTCGATCATTGCATTCATAAAGTGTACTTTCAATTGGACTAAATGTAAAACCAAGAGTCATGCCATGCAAATGGAGCTTGCTTAGGTCTATACAAAGCCTTACAAAAGTGGCAAACAATATGCTCTAGGCTTTTGATGGCAAATCTAGGAGGTTGCTTCACATAGACCTCTTCTTGCAAATCACCTTTGATGGCAAATCTAAGAGCTTGGTTCACATATACATCATATGGATATAAAGAAAACAACAATAACCAAGGTGGCTACAAAGGAAGAAGAGACTACAATAATGATAGTGATGATCAATCTCAAGAGGATTCACTTTTGCTCATGAAAATGACAATGAAAGGAGGTGAAAGGAGGTGATCTATATTAGCTCAGGATGTTTAAATCATGTTACAAGGAATGTAGAATTACTTTTAGATTTGGAAGACCCCAAGAATAAGCATGAGGTCCATGACACAAGGCACCCTATGGAGAAGATTGGAAATGTGAAGACATCTGATGGTAACATGAATTCATTGAGAAAAAGTTCTCTATGTACCTAGAATTACTAAGAACTTGATAAGTATAGGCCACATTATGGAGAAAGGTTTGCAGGTGAGGTTCAAAAATTATGGAGCCTATGTAGAGGATCCATACCAAGGATTCAAGAAGATAACTGAAGGAGAAGACAGGTAGATTGTTCACCTTTGAACACCAAGACACTAGGAAGATAGCATTGTTCAATCATGGAACTCAAACCCTATCAGAGTTAGAGGTTTGGCATAAAGGACTGGCTTATGTTCAAGAGAAAGCCCTAAAACAAATTAGAAGAGATAAAAGTGTACTTGGAATACCAAGCATTTCAAAGCATCATATGATTTGCAAATGCAGTGCATGTCAATTTGGCCAATCTCACAGACAACCATTCATAAAGAAGGGGTATATACATGGAGACATTTTGGAGATTTTCCACACTGATGTTTGGGGGCCAAATAAAGAGCCATCTATCTCTGATCAAGGTATTATGTGTCTTTAATTGATGATTGTAGTGGATGGACCATGCATTATTGTTTGAAGCATAAAGATGAAGTATTTTTATGTTTCAAGAAGTATCTAGCACATGGAAAATCAATCAGGTAAAACCCTAAAAAGACTAAGGTTTGATGGAGGGGGATAATACTTCTCTCATGAGTTTGATTCTTATTTGCAAGAAAGGGGAATCAAAAGAAAGATAAGTACGAGATATATACCTGAGCAAAATGGGGTAGCAGAAAGGAGAAATAGGACCATGCTAGGTCCATGTTGAATGAGAAGAAGTTACCTAATCATCTATGGGTAGAGGCAGTATCCACTTCCATCTATCTCATAAATAGATTACCATCAAATTACTTGGAAGGAATGACTCCTTATGAACCTTGGAATGGAAGAAGAACACGCTTAAATCATTACAAAATATTTGGGTGCATTGCATATGCACATATACCATCAGGAATCAGAGCTAAACTTGATCCCAAATCAAAGAAATGTGTATTTATAGGTTATGACCTAAATCAAAAGGGCTATAGGCTATATAACTTTAACACTAAGGGATTCATAATGAGTTGAGATGTAGTGTTTGATGAACATAAGTCTTGGTTTGAAGATGATTGCAAGAAAATCGAATTTCCCTATGACTTGGAGGAATATTTTCCAATACTTTTAAGCAAAGTTACACATACATACACTTGAAGATTAAAGTGATTCAGAGGGGACTATTAGGATGGAGATCGATTCATGGAACTCCAAGGGTAAAGCAAAAATGCAACATTTTGAGGAAAGTAAATAAAAAAATAATAAAAAGAAAAATAGACGTCTAGGAAGAAAATATGTAAATAAATTAAATTAAAAAGAAAACCTAGAAATATAAGTTAAAATTAAAAAGAATTTAAGAGAAAATAGTAAAAATAGAATTGTAAATAAAAAGAAAATATGAATATATAAAAATATAGATAAATAAAAAGAAAGAATCTAATCAAAATTAAAAGAAAAATGTTCAAACTAAGGGGTAGTTTATTGTTTTGAGTGTAATTTTCATAAAAATTCAAAAATGATTGAGTTTTTTTTCCCCATTGAAGTTTCAGAAAAACCAAATGAATTAAAGAGAAAGAGAAGTGATCGTGCATGTAGTAGTCGCATCATGAGGATCCAAGCTCTACCTATCATAGAGTTTGATTACTAATGCTTTTGATTATCATAGAGACTGGATATTTAAGACCTCTTTCCATCACAGAGTGTGGAGACCCCACATCTTTTTTGGATTATTTAGTGTCGTATTATCTGACATCACTTGGATAGTGACTTTTATTTTGTATCTAGATTATCTCATCGATCCCTTCATGATCAGCTATGATGTATTGGTACATTAGAAAATCATCCCATTGATTGTATACATACTATCTAGCACTTGTATATGAAAGTGTTGATGCATAAGGTTTCTAGTTTGAGTTTTATGTTTCTACATCCATATCACGACCACATGCTTCAACCATGATGACGTACTCCATTGATTGTGTGTTAGTGTTTCACTCCCTCCTGAAGTGCAAAAGACATGCCTATCATCAGAATATCCCCAAGAAGGTGACCAACATGCAAATGCCACTCATCGGATGGAGCAACACCCCGGGGCTTGATCCAACCCTCACTAACTCAAGAGAGATCTTGAAAGATAAGGACTCCTTCAAATATCCAGAAGCAAAGGTTCCAAAAGGTCTTGGAATACCCAAACACTTTGGGTCCTAATGACTTGTTGGACAACATATTGCCAACGGATTGATAGATTACCAAAATTTCTAAAGGTTTCTGTAAAGAGATTGCATCATTCTTGAGTCCATGGAGACCTGCATGAAGTAATAAAAGATCTGTTGTTTTTGTATATAGAATTATGAGAGATGGGGGTGGAGAGGAGCTCGTTGTAAAAATACCAAATGAACTTGACTCCATCTTCTTCCTTAATGTAGATTTGACCTCAATGGTTCAATTTAGGGAAGCATTCTTTAATTTTTTTTTCTTGTTTTGAGCATGTCAAACATAGTTTTTGATAGTGGATCAAAAACTTCCTCCCATTTTAGCTTCAACCAGTGGCCTATACATTTGACTTCCAATTGGTGAAGGTCACATATTCTATTTGCACAACTAATCACCAAAATTCCATCTCCACATTGGAGGGCGTGGTTGAAGTCTTTGGTTAAATTAGCATGGGATGTGAGGTGATGATTTTTTGTATCCCTTCTATATTTTAGGGGGACATAATATCTTTCTTTGGCAATCTTAAACCATTTATGGGAAGAAGATGAATCCTCAAGCTAGCAGACAGATGTTGATGTAAAAAAATTTTGGACAGATTTAAATTTAAGTAGAAATTTATCCACATGCACATACCCCACATGAATTTCGGAGTTGTGAGGGATGAGGGACACAAGAGTGGGACTATGATTAGAAGCCACATTTGTGGTGTTTTACCAAAAATCAAAATTCTAAATGTCAACCCAATGGATGAGTAGCATTGATCCCATCACGCCCCCTGTCTCTGGTAAGCTTAATCCGACATGAAACAAAGTGGTTGCTTTGGAGATAGCAGAACCTCAACTACCATTCACACCTTTAGAAGTAAGCAAAGCACTTCCCACACTTTTAGAATCATTTTTATTTAGTTTTTTTTTTCAAAATAAATGTAGATATTATATTTTCACTACACAAACCTAAAGGCCTCGACACCAAATCATAAATTTAGGTATTCATTTTTCAAGTTTTGTCAATATTTGCTTTGTTTTTGTGCTTTTTTTTTGTGGGTGTGACAGTTGGGGGAATTTCAAAGGAATTCCACTTCTTTGCCCATGATAACTATTCATATGAGGCTATTCATGGGCAGCTATTTATAACTTAAATGCGAATGGAAATGAAGGCTATAGATGATGGATTTGCTTATGAAGTCTATAGTGTAGCCCATCTCTATGTCTCCCTTTCTCTCTCTCTCTCTGCCTTCAAAATTTGTAGCATGGTCCATCTTTGTGTCTCCCTTTCTCTCTCTCTCTCTCTTTGCCTCCAAAATCTATAGTGCAGCCCATCTCTATGGAGGTGAGAGGAAGGGGAGAAGAGATTCTGGAAAAATATCTTTCCCTCTGCCTCTCCCTTGTGAAAAACACCAACAAAAAAGGAAAACTGATTTGCTTTGATAAATGGAGATAGAGGGAGGGAAAAGAGATTGTGTTCTCTCTCTCCCTTTTTATTTGATTCATTCTTTGTCTGTTTGTCTCTCTCTCCCCCCCTTTTTCTCTAATTCTCTCTCTCTCTCTCTCTCTCTCTCCCTTTTTCTCGGATTCCTCCTCTTCTCTTTTTCTAAATCAAGGCTTCTTTTTCTTCTTTTCTAGAACTCAGACAATCCAATCTTTCTGTTCTATTTTGGGTTTTCTCCTTTTTATTTTATCTTTTTATTTTCTTATTTCTTTATTTTCATTTTTATTTTCTCTTCTTTTTCCTTTCTTTTTATTTTTGAGATTAAGGTTTCCATATTATTAAGCATGTATATAGAAAGGATTTAATTGAATCAAGGTTTTAGGGTTAAGGAAAATGGGTTCCTAAAGTTCCTAGCTAGGGCTTTTATTTGGGACAAGCAAGGCTTCTATATGGCTAGGATTATCAATGCATTAAGGTTTAAAAACATGGGTTTCTAAGGGTTTAAATTTAGAGTTCCAAGTGTTTTAAGCTAGGGTTTCTAGAGTTTGAAGAAGAGCTTTTATTCCCAAGTTTTTGGTGAGTGACAAGACGTAATATTGTTTCTTGGAAATATAAAAAGATGTGTGTAGAGTGAGAGATGACAGAAAGTGAGCTCTAGTTTAATGTTTACGAGAGAGAGAGAGAGAGAGAGAGACAGAGAGAGAGAGAGAGAGAGAGAGAGAGAGAGAGAGAGAGAGAGAGAGAGAGAGATGAGTGTAGAGAAGGAAAGTGGAAAGTAGGATAGAGAAGGAGAGGAGTTGGATGTGAAAGGGTTGAGGAGAAAAGAAACTAAGGAGAAGAAGAAGCAAGGGAGTGAAGTGAGGAAGATAGATAGAGAATATGAAGTTGAGTAGAAAGGAGGAAGTGAAGTGCTGGAGTTTTCAAAGAAAAACAAGAAAGGAAAAGTGGAAGAAACAAGAAATGAGAGAAGTACGACAAGTTTGTGAAGTGATAGGGTTGCGATTTAGGTTGAATTAGGCAAAGTTTTGGACCAAATTCTTGGGCAGCAGCCACTTGGATGATAGGTCAAAGTATGGGTGAAACTCGGGTTGGAACAAAAGCTGAAATTGGAAGATCAAAGAAAAGCAAGTATCAATGTGCCCAAAGTAGGGAAGGATTGCAAAAACATAAGTGGGTGAGACTCAGCCATCTAAGGAGAAATCTAGAGCAAATGGAATGGGATATCATTTTGGGTATCCTATTGGGGGTCGAAAAAGTGGATGAACTCACACACAATTGGGAGTAGAAGAAATTTGACAATATCTGAGAATTTGAGCTAGATATAGTCGCATATGCACATTCTTTGCTCGAGCCAAGGATCGTATTCACCACCCGATTTCTTGAAAAGTCACACTATCTTACAAACAACTCTTTTTTTATACGCAAAAAGACATTTTGGTGGGCATCAAAAGTCAACAATCTACAAGAAATTCTCCATTGGTTCTACGAAAGAATCTTACAAAAATGATGATTCAAGAAAAAAAAGAGAGACATCAAATATGCAAAAAGCCTTAAATCTTCTACTATGATAGAGATGGAAACAAATAAAATGGAAAGGATAAAGATTGTCTTTCTTCTTTGTTGGAGTTAGACGTCTACGGAAGCACGCGAACAGCACAAGGAAGAAGAAGAAGCTTGGAGCACAAACACACAATACTGAATGTACTACTTGAGAATGTACAAAGATAAGTAGCCCATTAGGGCAATAGGCGTATATACAAGCCAGGAAAAAAAAACCTCCTAAAGAGGCAAACAAAGTGCCCCGGTAGTCCTAGTGTGTTCACACACATCACTACCTAAATATATCAACAAATCCCCCCTGGGAGTGATGCGATGAACAAGGAGCTGGCACTCATGTATAAGGAAGTGCCAAGCTATGTGGAAATCACTCCACAAAAGGAAGTAGGCCCAAAGCTTTGCGGAAAGCTTCAAACTTCTCCCTAGGCAGAGCCTTCGTGAAAAGGTCTGCAATGTTCTCCTGCGTGGGCACATATGCCCAACTGATCTCCCCAGCAGAGAACCTCTCCCTGACATAGTGATAATGCACCTCAATGTGCTTAGTGCGAGCATGGAACACATGGTTCCTCGCAACTGCCAATGCACTCTGACTGTCAGTGAAGATGGTGGTGGCAAAAGATTGGCCAACACCCAAATCAGCCATAAGGCGTCTGAGCTACACACACTCAACAGTCGCTGTGAAAGCTGCCCTATACTCAGCCTCACAACTAGAAGTGGCCACAGTAGGCTGCTTCTTGCTCAACCAAGATATACATGAGCTACCAAGCATGAAGCAAAAACCACTGGTGGACACACGAGTGTCATAGCAACCAGCCCAATCTGAGTCAGAAAAAGCATGCAAATCTGGCGGTAGTGATCCCCCCTTGGGATAAAACAACCCAAGTAGCCGAGTACCACTCAAGTAGCGAAAGATGCGCTTAACCGCCTTCCAATGCATGACTCTTGGGTAATGCATAAACCTGCTCATCTGTGAGACAGCAAACTGAATATCTGGCCGAGTAATGCATAAGTAAATCAAGCATCCAACAGCCTGCTGATAGAGAACAACATCAAATGCATCTCCAGCATCATGAAGACTCAATCATAAACCTGTCTCCATAGGAGTGGCAATAGGCTTACAATCTTCAAGGCCAAAACGCTGCAATAATGTGTCAATATATTTTGTTTGACACAAAGCCATTCAACAATCAACTTGCATAAACTGAATGCCCAAATAGTGATGCAAATGCCCCAAATTAGACATCTCAAATGAGGCATGCAAATCATCCTTGAAATCAGCAATATGCTTCTAAATAGGACCAGTGATCAACATGTCGTCAACATAGACAACAATGATCAGAAGCACATCATTAGCACGCTTAACCTATAAGGTGCTTTCAGTTGGACTGTTCTCAAAACCATGTGCAACTAGATAGGCAAGTATCTTCTCATACCAAGCACGTGGTGCTTGCTTTAAACCATATAATGCCTTCTTTAACCTGCACACCTGGTTTTCATGCCCTTTCTACACAAAGCCACGGGGCTGAAAAACATACACTTCTTCATGCAAGTCACCATTTAGAAATGTTGTTTTAATGTCCAACTGATGTACATTCCAACCATGATGGGCTACAAGTGCATACATGCTCCGAATAGCAGTCATACGACATGTAGGTGCAAAGGTCTCATCAAAATCAATGCCTCTTTCCTGCGTATAACCCTTTGCAACAAGCCTAGCTTTATACCTGTCAACTGTACCATCAAGTTTACGCTTCAGCTTGTATACCCACTTAGTGCCAATGGCCTTCTTGCCAGGAGGCAAGTCACATAAAGACCATGTACCATTCTTCATTATAGCATCATATTCAGATTGCATAGCAGCCATCCAATTTTCTGAATTTTGTGCTTCATCAAAAGAAACAGGCTCATTCTCATCACAGAGACTAGACGCAACCATAGCATAGCAATCTGATGCAAAGGAGGCACTATGAGAGCCTGAACGAGTACGATATGACAAAGGTGCATCTAATTTGCTATCACGCAAAGTCTGCACCAGCCATTTTGGCATAGTTTTTGCTTGTTCAATATCAGCTCTCTCATCAACAAGTGCATCATGTAAATCTGCATCAGAAATGGAATGATCTGCATCATCATATTACACCTGCAAAGGCTGAGAAGTTGCCTCATTAGGACCAGCACTAGACTATCCACCTGTAAAAAGAGGCATCAAAGTATCATACATGTCTTTAGAGCTAACATATGTCTCCTTAGTACATGAAAGCAATGGATGAATAGCATCTTCCACAAAGACAACATCACGGCTAACCAGAATGCATTTAGTCTGTGGATGATACAGACGATAGCCTTTACTTTCAGAACTGTACCCAACAAAAATACATTTTACTGCCTTATCATCCAATTTTCTACGATGTTGTTTAGGCACTAGTGCATATGCCAAACAACAAAAAAAACGTAGATGAGCAACAGATGGCTTGCGGTCATGCCAAGCCTCATATGGCGTGATAGACTGCAATGCTTTAGTGGGACACCTGTTCAGTACATATGCTGCACACATGACAGCCTCAAGCCAGAAACTATGAGGTAAAGCCTGACTCTTGACAATACACCTTGCCATCTCCATGAGAGACCTGTTCTTCCATTCAACAACTCCATTTTGTTGAGGTGTATATGACACTGTACACTGGTGTTTTATCCCACGTTCAGCTAGAAATGCATTAAAATCAGAAGACATATATTCCCCCCCTCAATCAGAACGAAGGGTGCCCATTTTACATGCTTACAAATTTTCAGCCAAAACCAAAAACTATTTAAAGCACATGAACACTTCGGACTTTGCTTTGAGTGGATATACGCATGCATGCCTGGAAAAATCATCAATGAAAGTCACGAAGTAAAGGTAATTTCCAAAAGAGGGTGTCTGCATAGGACCACAGACATCACTATGGACAAGCTACAATTTCTGTGTAGCCCGAAGTGAACCATCTTTTGGAAAGGAGGAACGCTGCATTTTGCCCAAAATACAGCCTTCACAAACATGTTTTCCAGGTGCCTCAAGTTTGGGCAAAGAGGACACCATTTCAGATTTCTGCAGGCGTAGCAAACTAGCAAAATTCAGATGACCAAAGCGTGCATGCCAAAGCTTTGCGTCTGACATAGCCTGAGAATCATTTACTGCACATGCCAAATCATTTTCAGATCTTTCATAGTCTATGAGCTTATACAGCCCACGACATAAAATGCCAGAAGAAATAATCACATCGCCATTTGACAGATCATGAACTGTACACCTGTCATCAACAAATTTCACAACCAAGCCAATCTTGGCTAATGCAGAAACTGATAACGGGTTCTTTTTGATCCCTGGCACAAATAAAGCATCTGACAAAGTGAAAGAACTACCATCAGCAGTAGTCAAAATGATCTTACCAACTCCCATAACAGGATAAGAGGAGTTGTTGGCGCATGTAATAGTATTCCCTGTAGGGGCAGGCTCGAGTGAAGAGAAGAAACTGCGCTGCGAGGTAATATGTTTGGTCGCCCCACTGTCAAAATACCAAACATCTGAGTCTACTGCAGACATGCACTACTCATGAGAAGATGGGTCAAAATTGCAGACAGTAGTAAACGCCCATTCTTCTTCCTGCACAAGATTTGCAGACTCTGTTTTTGGTGTAGAGGCCTCTGCAACAACCATTCCAGCCTCTTTCTTCTTTGCCTCTTTAGCAGCCAGTTTTGGACAGTTCTTTATGATATGATCATTCCCTTTACAGTACTTACAAAACAATTTCTGCTTTTCTGATTTCTTCTCATCTTTATCTTCCTTCTTCGAATATGCAGAATTAGCAGATTTTTGCTTACTAGTTGAAGAGCTCCATTTTCCTTTGCCCTTCTGGCTAGGCAGGAAAGCTTGATCTGCAACTCGCATAATGGACCTGTTTTGCCAGGACTGATCTTCCTGCAACAGAACAGAGACTAACTCCTCAAATGATAAGGCATTCGGATTGCCTTTCATCATCAACCGAAGAGTAGAAGCAAAACTCTGATATGAGTTAGGAAGACCATTCAGAACGGTCTGCACAAGTGAGCTATCTGGTATAACCTCATCAGCAGAAATCAACTGTTCCTTCAAGTCTTTGATCTTTGTTAGGAAACTGTCCATAGAATCACCTTCATTCATGTGCTCACTCTCCAACTGTTTTCGGAGGTAAGCAACTCGAGCCTCATTCCTAGCTTGGTACAATGTAGTAAGTGTATCCCAAGCATCCTTAGCTTTCCTGCAAGAGCGAATGTGAGGAATAATGGCACGTTTGACAGACAAAGCTATCAATGCATGTGCGTGGGCATCTCTACCATCCCAGCGAATCTGCTCTGCAGTAGGTGCAGCAGAAACAGCAGCACGAATAGGGATCTGCGGAATATCATCTTCGACACCATCTTCATCAGCTCCAACACCTGTATTTGCAGTACCTGTCATTACAGGTGTAATAGGACGTCTTTCAACACCCTGCACAATGTTCCACTTTTGCAACCAATACATGTCGCATCATATAAGCCCATAATGGGTAGTTGGTACCATCCAACTTATCCTCAACAGCCAACATACGGAATACATCACTGCTTTCAGCCATGGCCGATGACTAGAATACCTTGATGCAGAAAATTGACTGTATCTCAAAAAGTTGAACGGAACTGCCCATACGAATTCTGCTAGACCTGTAGCAGACTTCGAGACGCTTAAACTGGCGAACAAAAACTGGTATATACCTTTGGCACAAAAAGACAAAATAATCTAAGCTGTTTTGATCTCAGAAACACGCTGAGTATGCTCACCAAAATTTGTGTGATTTTGAGACTGCAAACGGAGGAGTGTCAACGGCGCCCTAGATGAAGCGACGACCTGCTCTGATACCAATTGTTGGAGTTAGACATCTGCGGAAGCACGCGAACAACACAAGGAAGAAGAAGAAGCTTGGAGCACAAACACACAATACTGAATGTATTACTAGAGAATGTACAAAGATAAGCAGCCCATTAGGGCAATAGGTGTATATACAAGCCGGGGGAAAAAAACCTCCTAAAGAGGGAAAAAAAGTTCCTCGACGGTCCTAGTGTGTTCACACACATCACTACCTAAATATATCAACATTCTTAACATAAGTGTTAATATATTTTGATGGTGATGTGTGTGAATGCACTTGATACTACCGGGATACTTTTTTCCCTCTCTGGGAGGGAATGAAGTATCCCAGTAGTATCACTTGTAAATACATTCTACATTGTGTTGTTCTTCGAGAATCTTCTTCTTCCTTGTGTTGTTCATGTGGTTTCATAGACCTCAAAAATTGGTATGAGAGCAGGTCGTTGTTTCATCTAGGGTGTTGTCGACAACTCTTCAATCAAAGTCTCATAATCACATGAGAATTGATGAGCATACTCAGAGTGATTAGGATTTCAAACATACTATCACAACAAGTATAGAGGTAATTCTGTCCTTTTGTGCAAAACATATACATAGGTTCTAATTCCGTAGTACAAGCACCTCAAAGAGGCTTGTCTTGATTAGCTCCAAAAATAGTTGGAGAGTGAGCATATGAATTAGGGATATTCTATGGATAGTTTTTTGACATAGGTTAAAGATTTGAAAAAGCATTTGATTTCTACTAATGAAGTTTTGCCAGATAGTTTACTTGTGTAGGTTGTTCTTTATGGTCTTACAAACTCATATCACAGTTTTGCCTCTACTATTTGTTTGATCATGAAGGGCAATATGAATGGCTTAAATCCTTGGAACATACAAAGCATCTAACAATGTGAAAGAACTTCCATTAGCAATAGTCAGAATGATCTTTCCAACTCCCATTATAGGATAGGAGGATTTGTTGGCACATGTGATCCCTATGGAGGCAATCTCAAGTAAAGTGAAGAAATTGCACTATGAGGTCATATGTCTGGTTGCACCTCTATCAAAGTACCAAACATCAATCTACTATAGACATACACTACTCATGTGAAGATGAGCTCTCGTAGCTCCAAATAGTAGTAAAATTTGTCCATTCTTCATTTTGAACAAGATTAGGAGACTCTATTTTAGGTATAGAGGATTTTGCAACAACCATTCTAGCCTCTTTCTTCTTTGCCTCTTTTGCAACCAATTTAGGAAAAATCTTTATGACATAATCATTTTCCTTACAGTACTTGCAAAATTGTTTCTCCTTTTCTGTTTTCTTGTCATTATCTTTGTCTTCCTTCTTTGATTTTGCATCATTAGCATATTTTTTTCTTACTAATAGATGATCTTCATTTACCTTTGCCCTTTTGACTACTAAGAAAGCTTGATCTTCAACATGCATAACTAACATGTTCTACCTAGACTGATCTTCTTGGAGCAAAACAAGGAATAAATGCTCAAGATCTATTATCAGCTCAACATTAGCGACTATTGGTTTGGTTGCCAAATTTTTTGATGATCGATGTACAATTCATGATCTCTCAAATGGCGATTATTATTGCTTCTTGCATTTTACTTCATGTGAAATCATAGAATGACTCAACATGTGTAGTTCATGATTCTAAGGCTATCTCAAATGCAAAGCTTTTGCATGCATGATTTGGTCATCTGATTTTTTTCTAGTTTGCTTTGCTTGCAAAAATTTGAGATGGTGTCCTTTCTATCCAAATTTTAGGTACCTTGAGAAGGAGGGTGCACTGTGGTGCATCACCATCAGACTACTTTACTATTATCATAGCATTTCGATGCAAACGCTTTGTTCTTTTTGTGCGAGCGAAGCAAGCACCTACTTTCTCCAAGGCTTACAACTAAGTCGGTGACCAAGGCATAGACCTTGGCATACCTTGTCATCCGATCCACCAAAGTCACTGTTGGTGCCATTGGCTACGCATGAGAGAGGACCTCAATAATCAAGGAAGATAGTGGTTCTCGGTACTTCTCGCGAGGTCACCCACCTCAGTATTGTTCCCCCTGAAGCTCGCTTAACAATGGCAATCTCTTGCCACTAAGCTACACTCTTTTGGTGTCTGAAGAAGGGGAAAGACTAAGGTTAATGTTACCTTGAACATGTTTTGTTCCCCAAAGCTTCATTGTTTGCTTTCAAAGATTATTTTTCAAGCATTTTTGGGGGGATTTTTGGAGCCATTTTGGAGTACTTTCATGCATAGGTCTCTTCACATAGGTTCAAGAACATCAAGAAGAGTGTTCTTTATACTTCTGTGAAAATAAGTATTCACCTTTGGGGCCATGTTTTTAGCCGCACTCATAAAACTACAGGTTTCTTGAAAGGTTCTCAGTTGTGGTGGGAGCACCCACTGCAAATTTATGCAGGTTTTTTGAACCTAAACAACAGAGCTGACAGACACTTGCAAGTGTTGTTGGCTAGTTTTTGGGCTGTGCATTCATCATTTTAGTATCATTTTACTGCATACATTGAGCACATATACACTATGTATGTTGCTGTGGAAACCACTTATGTACATCCATGTGGTCATTGATATAGCAAATACGTTTTTGCATAACTCTTTTTACCTTTGATAAAGAGGGTCGTGGTGAGGTTCTATTAATTGGGAGACACCTAGATGTTGGGGTCTCTTTAGTGATGTAGGTGGAAGACTTACCTGGCCTTGCCATAGGAGATGTAGGATAGTTGTTCATAGGTGCTCAATAAGCCCAATTGGCTTCTTTCAGGTAACTGATTATATGTAGTGGAGTTAGTGATTCACAATGCAGGTAAACATGTTAGTACTTGTAGTTTTATGAGATTTTGACACTAGTCATATGCTCATTTTGTAGAGGATACTCTGGAAATTTTTTTCCAGATTTCGTTTTGTCAAAGATTTACTCCTTGATACACTTATTGGTGTGAGCACATATATTCTCACATAATCTTTCTGGTTGGTCATTACTATTCATTAATTCATGTTTCTGGGAAGATTTCTGAATTCTCTCCCAGAATCTCACACTTGGTCATCCTTCTTTGATCCTTAGTGGTGTTTGGACTCTTCTAGCTCCATTATCATTCTATTCAGTTGCCTACCATCATGGCATAAGAGATCTCAAGACGTATGGTGGATTATGGTCTAGTGCTAGTGTTCCAAGGAGGAGCTATAACTTGTAGGGCAAAGACCATTTTGATATCCAAAAATTTGATGGCACAAACTTTGCTCTATGGAAGAATCAGATTAAAGATGTGCTGATTCAAAGGAGGTAATGGAAGCCAGTAAATGGAATCTCAAAGAAGCCTACTGACATGGATGAAGATGATTGGGATGAGTTAGATGAAATGGCCAGGTCTACCATTCGATTGCACTTGGCAGATAATGTTTACTTTATAGTATTAGACTATGAAAGTGCAGAGGAGCTATGGAAGAAGTTATGCTATACATATGAAAAAGGGACGACATCAAATAAAGTGTACCTGATGAGAAAGTTATATGACCTTCACATGAAGGATGCAGATAGTGTTGTTGCTCATCTAAATGAGTTTGATGGTATATTCTCCCAGTTACAAGCTCAAAAAATGGATATGGATAATGAAATGAAAGCAGTCTTGTTGCTGTGCACCTTGCCATCATCTTGGGATACATTTTGCACAGCTATTAGCAATAGTGCACCTAGTGGTAAACTAGCCTATGATGACATATGTGGAGTAGTCTTTGAGTGAGGAGATTCCTAGAAAATCTATGGTTGGCACTCAAAGTGTAGATGCATATAATGTTTGTGATTCTTACCAAGGAAAGAATTAACAACGTGGTAGTAGTAAGAACAAGAAAAAGAATGGTCAACAAAATAAGAGTAGAAGTAAATCAAGGAAGAAGGATATCGAATGCCATTATTTTCATAAGAACAGCCACATGAAGAAAGAATATTATGCATTAAAGAATGCTAAAGGTAAATGATAGAATGTTGATGGGCATGTTAAACAGTTACCTGCACCATCTACTTCGACTGTGGAGATTGAAGAAATTAATGCTATTTTTGATGATGCTGATGTGTTGACACTTGATAGTACTATGCCAACTGAGGCTCTTATGGCTGATTCTCTTTCCCACACGTGGGTGCTAGATTCTAGTGCTTCTTTGCATGTGAGACCACACATAGAATGATTCTCTAATTATGTAGCAAAGTCTCTTGATACTGTGAGACTTGATGACTCTTACCAGTGTGATGTTGTGGGGATTGGAGATGTGGTTGTGCAGTTCATTGATGGTTCAAAATTTACTATGCATAATGTATGCCATGTACCTCAGTTATCACACATTTTGATGTCAATTGGTCAACTTGATGACCTTAGTTACAAGGTGGTCTTCTATGCTCAGTCCTCTCACATATCAAAGGGCAATATGGTTATTGAAAAAGGAAGCAAAGTTGGCTCACTTTATCCTTTATTTGTATCACAGAAAGAACACTTGTTAGCTATTACTGAACAATGTATGGCTTGTATTTGGCATGGTTTTTTGGCCCATATATCTTGTAGTGGAATGGAAAATCTTTCTCATTCTGGCTACTTATCTATGTTATCTTTCTCTGATTTTTCATTTTGTGAGCATTGTCAATATGGAAAGCAAACCAAAAATGTGCATAGAACGCACATAGACTCTTCAACTCAGCCTTTAGATCTCGTTCATATTGATGTGTGTGGTTCTATGCCCGCAAGGTCATTAGGTGGTTCTCTTTACTTTGTCACTTTCATAGATGATGCTACTAGAAAGTTTGGGTATATCCTGTCAAATCAAAGGATGAGATATTCCCTACTTTCAGAAAATGGCTTGCTTCAATTGAGATTGAAAAAGGAACTAAGCTAAAAGCTTTACGTTCAGATAATGGGGGTGAGTATACCTCACATGAATTTAGCCTTTTCTTCTAGTCTAAAGGAATTTGTAGAGAGTTTAAAGCTCCCTATACCTCAGTACAGAATGGTGTAGCTAAAAGGATGAATAGAACCATTCGGGATGGAGTAGTCTCTATGCTGCATCATGCGAACATTTCACAAGGCTTTTGGGCAAAAGTAGTATTGACTGCAGTTCATGTGATTAACCTTTCACCTAGTACTGCCAAAGGTTTGAAAGTGGCATAAGAGTTATAGACAGGGAAGCCACCATATTATGATCATCTTTGAGTTTTTGGGTGTGAAGCATATGTTCATATACCCAAGAATCTTAGACAAAAGTTGGACCATAAGTCAAAGAAATGCAGTTTTCTTAGATATGGTCGAGAAGGACAATTTGGATATGGGATCCTGAAACACAGTCAATGATCAAAGTAGTGACGTCATTTTCAATGAGTCTAAGATGCATAAACAGCCCATTAAGGAGGTTGAAGTGAGAAGAGTGTTGTTTGAGGATAGTAATCCTCCAGTTAGCATGCATAAAAATGCTACACATAGGGATGTTCAAGAGAAATGTTAGATCAGATCAGCCTGCAAATGTTCCTATTCATCAACCATTGAGACGTTCTACACATGTCTCACATCCACGTGATAGATATGTTCCAGTTTGAGATTTTGTTATGCTAACAGATGCCAGTGAGCCTTCTTGCTACAAACAGGCTATGCAGACAGAGGGTCATGTCAAGTGGGAGCGTGCCATGAAGAGTGAGTTGGATTCTATTCACAAGAATGGTACTTGGATTTAGTACATTTTCCAAAGGGTAGGAAAGCTCTACCATGTAAATGGGTATATAAGATGAAATTCACATCAGATAGTGCTTCTCCAAAGTATAAAGCATGACTTGTTACAAAGGGTTTTAAGCAACAACATGGTGTTAATTTCGATGAAATCTTCTCTCCAGTGGTCAAGATGACTACCCTGTGCATGTTGCTTAGATTCGTTGCAAATGAAGGAATTAGAGCTAGTCCAAATGGATGTGAAAATTGCTTCCTTGCATGGAGATCTTACAGATGAGATCTATATGGAACAACCAGAGAGTTATGTAGTTCCTAGCAAGGAAAGTCTAGTTTGTAAGCTCAAGAAGAGTTTGTATGGACTTAAACAGTCCCCTAGACAATGGTACCAAAAGTTTGATGCTTTTATGAAGTCTCAAGGCTATTCTCGAAGTAATGAGGATTATTGTCTTTACACAAAGAGATGCTCAGGTGGAAGCTTGATATGCTTGATACTTTATGCTGATGATATGTTGATTGTTGGGAAGTCCTCTTAGGACTTGTCAATTCTCAAAAAGAAATTGAGTCAGACATTTGATATGAAGGATTTGGGGGATGCCAAATATATTCTTGGCATGCACGTTACTGGTGATAGGAGTAAAAGATGCATATACTTGTCTCAAAGTGAGTACATATCCAACATACTTCACAGGTTCAATATGCATGGTGGAAAGGCATTGAGTCCACCTTTACCCACATATGTGAAATTGACCAAGGATAATTGTCCCAAATTAGCTCAGGAAAAGGAATTCATGAATAAAATTCCCTTTCAGTATACTATTGGTAGTCTCATGTATGCAATGGTAGCTACGAGACCAGACATTGCATTTGTAGTGGGAGTTGTGAGCAAATATATGTCTAATCTTGGCAAGAAACATTGGGAAGTGGTCAAGATGATTTTGAGATATCTGAGTGGCACTAAGGACAAGTGTTAATGCTTAGGTAGAGAGAAAGCACTCATTATTGGTTATAGAGAATCTAACTATGCTGGTTGTGTAGACAATCATAAGTCTACATCAGGGTACATTTTTCATTTTGCTGGAGATGCTATCTCTTGGAGATCTCGTCTTCAAGAATGTACAAATGTTTCCACCATAGAAGTAGAGTATGTTGTAGCAAGTGAGGCATGTAAGGAAGCATTGTGGCTTTCTCTTCTTTCTTGTGATATGTGTTTACCTCAGCATGTACCTCGTTTACTCAGTGATAGTCAGAGTGCCATTTCTTTGGCTAAGAGTCTGCTCTATCATGCAAAGACCAAGCACATTGAGGTGAGGTATCACTTCATTAGAGTTTGCTTAGCCATTGAGTGCATCATTCTTGAGAAGGTTTAGAATCGAGATAATGCTACAGATGCTTTGACGAAAGCTCTACCACAGGATAACTTTCGACACTATTGTCACTTGATTGGGGTTATTTGATTCATGATCTTACATAGTCACTTGTATACTATGTAACATGCCCATCAAGTGGGAGGTATATTTTCTATACTTACTCAAGTATTCTTTATCATTCTTTATTTTTCTCCCATAGTTACTTTGGCCATATTGGCCTTTCTTGGGAGATTGTTACCATTAGTGTCCATGTGAAAGGCCAAATGGCCACCAGACACTTCTTTGTATATGTTCTTTTATAAAACATATAGTGGTCTAGTCAGCCACAAACTCTAAGTTCGACCACATTTGTAACACCCCCTCTCTGAATTATGAGTCTAGAGTTTTTTTTTTCCAATCCCTCCTCTAAACTGATGTGCTATAGTTGAACTTCATATATTTCCGCAATTTCATAAATACCATGTGCTACGCTGTAAATTTTGTGTGTTTCGAGTTTTATACATATTGCAATAGACAAAGAGTTTTCCAATTTCTTAAGCATTTCAATAGTCAAAGAGTTCAATGCTCATAACGTACACATATTTATTACGTGAAAATTTGACCTTGTTACTACACAACCCAATCCTTCTTCATCATGAAAACAATATTATCTTAATCATAGAAATGAGAATTTTACTATTTCTTTTGAATGACAAATAACTTTCATGTACTTCTTGATTGTAGAAAAATATCTTCTTGTAATTCAAAGTTACATGGAGTTTGATGATATAGTTTCCTATGAAAAAGAGGATAAATTCTGAAATCATTATTATTTGAATCTCTGAAAAATATGAAGAAGTGTCTTGTCAAAGATCTCCAAGTTAAGTCTTGCAAGACACTAGATGATTGGATTGGAAGTTCATGTGTCTCTGCATGTGCCTAAACTCATCCTTCAAAATATTTTGATGCTCTTTACTTGTATCTGCCTAAGCTCATCCTCCAAAATATTTTGATGCTCTTTACTTGCTCTGATGAGATGCATGCATTTCTTAGACTTGCAGATATAGAGAGAAGGTTTTTCAAAAGAAGGGAAAGGATTTGATTAGCAATGATATTGGATGCTCAACTTTTGAAACACATTTTATTAGCAGAAAACCAATTTGTTTATCCATACTTGCGTTGTAGAAATGCAAGTGCATTTGTCGACATTGATAGTTTTGAGGAATAAATTCCAAGTATATATAAACTAGAGCAATTCTCTTCGAGTACATACATCTTAATTCTTCAATCCAAGAAGGTGGATGGCCTTGGGACCTTGAAACATAGAGAGGGTTTACCTCCAAGTGTTATTGCAATCTCTACCAATAAACTACCAGACTATGCTTTACAATGTGAGGAGGGCACCTCCTTAGAAATGAAATGAGATGATCTCCTCACATTTTAAAATACAATCCTAAGACTCATTGAATCTGCAACAGGACTAGATAATTTATTCCATGCACTTACACATAGAATCTGAAATATCATGAGCTTACATGAATTCAAGAGTAGGTATTTCTATTTGAAATCAATGTGTTTTGAAACGCGCGGATGGTGTTTTATTTCAAAATCTTGAGGTAAGGCTTTTTCTTGCTCCAAATTTCCCATAAGGAACAAATTCAATCTGAACCTCCGAGGGAAAAGAGAGACTGAAAATGTCAATAAGCCGTGAACCTTCCACACACAAGAAGACCAACAAAAGTAAGATCACTTCTTTTATTTTGAAGATCAGTTTGGCCCAAGAGGTATCCATATTGCTCCAAGATTTTATCATCCATTTGGGTGCCACCTTATTTGCTAAACCTTCAATGTCTAGGACGTCGAGCTCGCCTGAATCATTTTTACTCGCACAAATAGTCCATTCGATTTTGGGCACTCCTCTCTTATTATGATCACATGTCCATTTTTTTTCCAAATTCTTTCTAACTCGGTCTACATAACATAAAATAGAAAATTGAGATTATAAGGAATGTGCTGAATACCATAGCATGGCCCCCCAAGTTGATTTGCATTCCTTTGCAGTAACCAAGTTTTTGGTCGACCTTGATAAGAATGCAGTCCCACTTTTGACTCCTAGTAACATGAAAGCCCATGAGAATGCCCAATAGACAAAAGATTTGAGCACTGGGTATCTTTTGGCACCCCTACTCCACCAAAAATTGTAGTTGATACCCATTAATAATATTGAATGCAATTTTCGAATGGTTTATTTTTTATCCAAAAGCCACACAAAAGTTATCTAGAAAATTCCTACAGGAGGCGATATTGTCTAGATCATTATGTAATAAAGAAGTCGTCTCATCAACGAACATTTGCATGATCATTTGGTCTTGAAATTGGATACCATAAGAGTGGGTATTTGGCCAATATAGGTGAACCAAGCAACTAAGGCCACCAATAGCAATAGCCAAAAGCAACAAGTCAGGGGATAGCCTTATCTGACCAATCATTGTAATCGAATGGATTGAGAGAGTTAGCCATCAATATTAATGCGAGTATAGCCATTTCTCGTAAGCCTCGAGATCATCTTGATAAACTTCCGACCACATCCAAGGTCTTTCAAAGATTCAAGATTAGGTCCCACTCAAGTCTATGGAACCTTCGAAGTGAACACTTCCAAAGAAGCGCATTCTGCGGCTACTGAGCTTCTTGATGAATTGAGGGCAGCGCGGATATGGTATGTCTGCGAGGTGCCGTTATGTTCGGAAAACTCTTTCACTAATGACACATGAATCAGCAACGACTGTTTTTTATTTTCATGTTTTTTGCCCTTTTCGATGAATCAGCATGATTGATTTTTGCCTGATCTTCTCGAATTAGCTTCGTAATCATGAGACTCCATCTTCTACCAGGGGCTAAACACCCGGCATAGCCAAGATTACAGATCTTCTCGAATTAGTTTCGTACTCATGAGACTCCATCTTCTACCAGGGGCTAAACACCCGGCATAGCCAAGATTACAGAGCCCCGAACTAAACTACAGCTAGGGAGGACGACCCTTATGCCGTAAGAAAAAACTGATTGCAAACAAAATCCATCTGCCCAGAAGCTTTAGTTATCCTACAATCCCCCCACCCACAACCTCGAGCGCACACGAACATAGTGGCCAATTTTGATGATGATAAAATTTTTGGTTAGATTGTGCTTACTTGAATAATTGATTTTGTTTATTGTAAAAATAACGAAAAGCAAACGCAAAAGCGAAAAAGCATCCAATGAAAAATCCAGACGATGATCCCCAAACGCGAAATTGTGAGCACCAAAACCATAATTAGGTCGCCCAAGATTTCTATTTAAGACATGATATCGCGCTGCAGATATCTAACGGAGTGCGTTAGCGCGACGCTCCGATGCTCCTGTTGCAGGAGACAACGGGGAACGACACTACATCTTAATACACCTATTGAAGGAGTTTCTCGAACGACGGAATGACACTGAAGCTGTGCTACACAGGGATGGAAGGAACGATGAAAACGAAGAAACGGCCTTGGCTCCTCTGCCGGTAAAAGAGAACGATTGGAACGGCAGTGCTCTGCTGAGCAGTAGGGTTTGGTGCATGCTAGTGAACGGCGGAAGGACGCTGGAGCAATACTGTAGAGATTGAAGAAACTTTGACGACGCCGAAACCCTATCCAAGTTGTTTCCATAGCGGATCCTTGCTTTCTGCGAGTTGCCACGGAATCAGGCGTGAAAGATTGAGAGTAATTCTTCCTAAAGTTTTGGGGCGCAACGTGTACGCTCTCAGCAAAGAGAGATTCACATTCTGCTGAGGATTAGGGTTTCCGAATAACACTGTTGGGAAGATGGACCTCTCACTGCATAGTATTTTAGGCATCTCAGGGAACATTGTGACTGTCATTTTTTTCATGGTTGCTACATTGAATTCGACATGGATGATCTGGAAGCACAAAGACAGCAAGATGAACCCGGTCAGCTCTTGGATGAATCAGCTCTTCGTTTTTATGCTCTTCAACTGTATGCTTTGGGTTTTCTACGGCCTCCCCATAAACAGACCTCACAACTTTTGGGTCATCCTTACCAATGCAATCGGCTCCAGTCTCGCCCTCACGGCTATCGCCTCCTTTTATTGCCATGCGTCGCGCATGCAGAAGCTGATAATTGAGTGGGAGCTGGAGGCCTTCTTGAGCCTCTTTGTAATTATGATCTTGCTTACGGTCATGGTGAACACAGAAGCGTTGATACGGATCCTGATTGCAGGTAGCCTCGCTGCAGGTTTCAGCAGCTTCATGCACCTCGTTTTGCTCGTTGACATGGGGATTGCATGGAAGAAGAACGACATGCAACGATTACAGCTGGTTCCCTCCATCGCGGCATTCTCGAAAGGTGCCTTATGGTTAGGCTACGGATGGGTTGGGAGAGATTTATTCATCATAATTCCGAATGCTTTGGCCGTGGTGACAGGAATCACTCAGCTTCTATGCTGGCTTAGTATCCAATGTCTTTTCAACAAAGCCGAGTTAGAGATTGCAGAAAATTGTACACCTGCGATTATGGAGAGGCCCACACGAATGGCTTCTGCCTCTCAGCCGGGGCCTTCCATGCCCGATGTCGTGCAGAAGGAGCCAGCGTTCATTACTCTTTGGATCGACAGAAGCTTAAGCAATGAATTTAAGTAATCGGAAAGAAAACTAATAGTCCTTGCTGTTTCACGGGACATGGAGGTCCACAGACAGGAAGTCGTTATGTTGTAGCCCTCACAGGGAATTCTTCTGTCTGTGTCCCCTCTCGGAAGTGCAACTACATTGCTTTGGCATTCTTATCCGCGAGGAGCAAAGCGTGATCATGGATGATCTTCAGGGACATTCATGTGAACCTTTATGCAGAACAGCTTCATCTGCTATTCACTTCTTCAATGCTAACGGAACCTCCTAATGCGCCTATTTCAGGCTAGACTTGTAGCGACATTGAAGGACGGGATTTGTCTTTGAAGCTGTGCACTTTTAAGCCAACACTGAGGCAGGCTATCACCAGCTTGTCCATCTCCACCATAACTATACTTCCAAAGTAAAATTCTAGAGAAGGAAAAGCTTTGAATAGTGCCGCTTTGTTACATGATGAACGAACCTTGAATGTACTTGTAAACTTGAGCTCTTTGTCTGGTTCATTAAATCTTAAGTTGTAGAGACTAATGAACTCATGCCCAATCTACCGAAACAAAGGCAGATGAATCGATCTTCTTGTACGGCGTCTGTCTAATCTTGCGGTAATTCGCTTTGCTGTAACCTCACATACCGTATAATAGTAGTACAGTTTGTGGGTTCACGCCCAATGTCCGAAATATCCTTTCGATAATTATGTTTACGTTTTGTATTTATGTGTCGCACAGCTTTCCAATAATTGTTATGTATTATGAGATGGCACAATGGCAATAGCTTTCAGAAAATTCCGAAATTGAAGAAAGATATGGGATTTCATGTCATTCTCAATAGGAAGTGGTGTCTGGATTGGTTATGTTGGAGGTAGGACTTTAAGTTCCAATTCTTTTGGGATAAAAAAGTCAATGCTTATGTGGCAAATTCTTACACCATGGGGTTTGAACTAATGTAAAAGCAAACAAAATTTGCAGGGTCCTCCAATGGTGTAAATGATGCCTTCAGGGCATGGAAGACTTGGGACACCTCTTTTATTCGTGCCCCAAATCAATATTGGTCTTGCAGGCCCTTGAGAGAATCATGTCGTTATAGGGAAAAATCATTTGGAAGCAAGCTTTGCTGGGTGATGCGATCGGATGTTCCTCAACATTGTGGAATGCTATTAGAGGGGAGACTCTATGGAAAATTTGGAAAGAGAGGTGTGCAGCCAACTTTTGAAGCCCTCTTAAAAAATGATCGATCAGAAAATCTCTTTTCCTTCTAGGCAAAAGAATTTCCAATTGTAAGAAGCCTCCCCCCCCCCCCCCCTTAAGAATCATAGAGTCTTCTTCCTAGAGAGCAACAAGATCAAACCCAAGTGGGCCCCACATGAAGGGCCCCACATGAAGGGGGACGAAAGGGTTATAAACTTGTTTTGTAATATTCTCTAGTAATCTTTTAGCAGCCCCTGCTTTGTGGGATATAGGGGATCTCATGGGTGCTATGCTCATTCACTTGTACAACTGTAATTTTTATTAATTAAAATTTGGAAGAGTAGACGCAGCCGAACTTCCTAAAAAAAAAAAAACCAATACTTATGTATGTAGTAAATTTTGGTAACTAGTCATAACTTGTTATGGCATGCGATTATAAATCTGATATTAATTATTACAACAAGTGTTTACGGATACTTTCAGAGAAATAATCCTTCTTGAATGGTCATACTTTCACATGGTCACTATTACACATCGATCAAATAATGATGTTTTTGTGACAATGTCTGTTGACGTAAATAGCTCATCAATATAAAGATGTCGAAGTAACTACTTTGAATTACAGTAGCTATTTCTATGTTTATCCATATGCTCATCAATATTCTTTTCGATATATGATGATATGGACCTCTATATGTGCATTTATATATGTTTCTATATATCCATCCGTCTATAATCGAATAGTGACATGACACTATTCAACTCATTTCTTTTGTAATTGTATACCAATTAGAACATGGAACATCTCAGCATGTAATTTGGCAGTATTTTCATCGACAAAGAAATTACCGATGTGAAGTGATAATTTGGCTGGCGAACACATATTTCCATTGGTACAGACATCAGGTATAAGGGTCGAGCATAATATTTTTCTAAATTTTTATTTTACCGATACCCATAGCGACGTCCATATTGAGGGTTTTGCTTTTTAGTTTTCATATTATTTTATTGTAAAATAGAATTTTCCCATTGGTATACCAACGAGAAAAATCAATTCGCAACACATATTGATAGGCAAAAGAACGTGCACACTTCTTGTGGTATTTCTCAAAATTACGTTCAACATTTCTCGCCGTCTTCTTACTCTTTCTCACTTTCTCACTCAATTTTGATAATTCACGTTTTTTGTTTTATTTTGAAGCAAATTAAGCGAAATTAATTGCAAAGAGCTTTTGCATATATGGAATTAGACTTAAGAAGCTTCTCATTTAAACAATTTAACTTCATATCTACAAGAAAGTTTCAAATAACTTGAATTTTTTAATTATTTATTTATTTTTCATTAAGATCGTCATTTATTTTAATTAATAAATAATTCATAAAAAATGAAATAAATAAGAAAAAAAATAAATATATGGACAAATGCACACATACATACACATATATTCACATGCATTCATATACATTGTTAACCTTATCCTTCGGGTTAAGGAAGCATACAGATAAGACAGGGTTCTTGGGTGGGATAATTTAGGATAAACTTAAGGCTCTAAATTTCTTCGCTATGCCTAATTCTCATACTGGAAAATCATTGGGAGAGACTTCATCATTGGTGTCAAGCGAATCTCAGTCACAGAACACTTAATTTTTCCGTTCCGGCATATACAAAAAATATTGGAATACATCAAACACTTCCTCCTCATCGAATTACATGAACATAGTCACAACTGATATTACATTGTCACTGAACAATAGATACAATAAATCTCACATATATGCAATACATTCTTATCGGAATAACAAACAAGTGCTTCTGCATAGACTTCACCATTATACGAATAGAATCTGACAACATAACAAAATTAGACAACAAAATATGTAGAATTGTATGCTCGAAGCACAACTAGCAAGAAACTTCAATAGCGCACAACCTAGGATCCTCTCTCTGCCCCCCGACCCTCGTATGTTCTTCTATTAGATCACCTAAAAGATACATTGTATAGTCACTACCTTTTTTGATCAGTGACTGTTCATCGAAATTATAGAAATATATGTTTTTACAAAATATATTAATTGTAGTGGTCTAACACTTGGCATGCATAGTGGACTTGAACCCAAAAACGAAGAAATTAATCCTTGATTGGGCATGGTTTTTTCTCTGGCTCCTCATGTGTCGGTGTTAAATGTTAAATGTTAAAACCCTTTTACTGTTTAAGGTTTAATTCACGACTGGGTTCTTGGGATGGTCAGGGGTTTGTAAACAGAGGCCCTATTTATATTTTCCCAAACTACAGATTAAGATTATATGACTCCACTGAATTGAGCGCTAAACGTATTATCTTCCAGTACTACTCTGCATACGTTCGTTTGCACCTTCACGTTAGAATGGTTACTGTGTAACTCTTTCACTTAGCGTAGTAATCCAATTACGTAATACTTCATTAACTTCACTTAATGATTAAACTTAATCAATGAAACAGACTCAGTTACACAGAGTTCTGCAACAGCGCTCGCTTCCGACTTTCGCCCAGAAAAACAGTTCGGCGACTCACCGTCTGCATCATGCGACTTCTTTCATTAATATTGTCAAAGAGTACAACGTTGCCCTACCCCTTTTCATCATGCATGCAACTTTTCAGGATATATTTTACAAGAAATATGAGTTCCTTTCCGGCGGCTTACATTGGCATGCACGGTAGACTCAAATCTAAAAATGAAAATTACAGTTAAGGCTCATCAATGATGCCCTGAATATACAGAGTTCGAGCTAATTTAAAGGTTCGGGTAATCTTCTGCTTTAAGGAATCTAGCATATCTTTCAAAATGGCAGGCTCGATAAGTTGTGCATCAGTCCTAATAGAACTGGCAGCAATGACTTGACTCATTAATAAATCCGTCTACGTCTGCAAAAATGATTCTTGAAGGTAGAACTCATTGGCGATGGCAGCATCTCTTCTCAGCTTCATTCAACTATCTCTGCATCAATTCACGAGAGCCTGTCTGCCTGAGCTCCTAACTGTTTTTCTCTTCTCTCAAGCTCGTGAACTTGAAATTGCATTGTCTTGAAAAAGTCTTCTCTCTCCTTCTGCACACTTGCAAGTTCTTTCTTCAACTGAATGGACTTGGTGATCTCCTCAGTGAACTCTTGATCTCTCTGGAACAACCTCTCAGTGACATTATGCAACTCAGCTTCTACTTTAAGCACATTGGCAGCAAGTGACTGGGAAGCTTCTTCTAAAACACTGAGTGCATCCCTCATACTGTGGAGCTCATTGCCTAATGTAGTCATTGCATCTGTCTTGCCTGTAAGTTCTTGCTTCAAACCAGTGATTTCGGTGTCTCGTTGAGCAATCAGATTGTCCTTTTCCGCTAATTGTTCTTGGAGTTACTGGATTTGAGTCTGCAATGCATGATTCTCGGCTTTAACCGCAAGTGCTTCTTCTTGGAGCGGGGCAATATCTGCTTTGAGCAGGTCAACCTTGGTCTGCAACTCCTGTTGGATTGTCTGAGTTGCCATCTTCATCTGAAAGGGCAACTGTTGCAAAAAAAATTGAATAAGAAGTTGGCCCATGGATGCCAACTCCGTGAACATTACTGCTGGGGGGGGGGGAGAGAAGGAGGAGGTTGTGATGATGAGGCAGAAATTAGATGAGGTGAGGATGGTGGAGAGTAATCGGGAGAGGATAAGAGATGAGGTGATGCCTCGTGAACAGCAGTTGAAGGGGCACCGGGAAGAACTTCAGCAGCATCAGGAATGGAAGTTGGAGGAGGAAGAGGGATAAGGGCAGTCGAAACCAAAACTATTCCTGTCTCAATTTGTGGTTCCGCCAAGGCGGCTTCAGTAACTGCCTCTGCATTTCCAGTCATTTGATTGACTCCATCTGCTTGGGCATTGACTGCATCTGCTTGGGCATCGGCGGTTGGTGACGAAGGAGATCGACAGTCTATAACACCGGTAGCTTCCGCTATCTCCTTCACAGCCTCAGCATCCGGTTGATGAGATTCCTCCCGTGATGAGACTTCAGCTACATCTTTCATGATAGCATCTTGATCCGGCTGCTTGAGAGAAGAAGACGGGACAGACTCTACCTGTAAGGAGGTGGCGGTGTCATGGAATACTTCCAACATCTTGTACTACATGGGAACCCTGCACCTGACTTTGCGATGGGCTAATTCGACTACGTTTTTGGTGGAAGAAATGAAGCAGATCTTCATCATCATCGTCGTCAATCATCCGGGTAGATTCTTCATGTAGCAGCATGGCAGTCACTGGAGGTGGTTGTGCGGCTTGTAGCACCGGAAGGAGAAGGGTGAGGAGGTGAGGCAATCAGGTACGAGACATATCGTGGTTGGCGAGTTGTTTAGTGACAGTTAAGCATTCACGGTGAATGCGTCGAAAGAAAAAAGATGTGAAATCGACACCCTCTCGTGAAGCAGTATCAATCATCGAGTAAAAAGGTCTGGAAATGCCATACGTGCATTTTTGCAGGTTTAACGCTGCTACAAGAAATTGCAGAGCGGTACGCTCTGGTTCGGGTCGGCAAAGAATGGCAAACTCATTAGATGAGTGCCGGGGAAACAATTCCTTCATGGTTGCGATTGAAAGGAGTGGTCCATCAACCAACCCTTCCTGAGGGAGGCGGAATCCCTCAGCAACCGTGTTTAGATTAACTACGACACGGGGGTTTAAACACGTTAATGGCCAACACTGCTCTGTAGCAGGCGTGGTGGCGATGGCAGAAATGATCTGCGCATGGAAGGGGTGACACTCCACTAAATGCCAAGGCAATTCAGCGAAGGCCAACAGTCCCCGAGCACGCAAATACTCACTCACATCCGGAGTGAGACTGACACGGAAGGTTACTATGTTAGCAAGAGCTTCCATGGCGCATGCAGAGATAAACAAAGACACAAAGCACATACGGGTCGCAAACACACAAAAAAAAACACAATAGTGACTAACAGCGAAAAAACAAGCTTAAGTAGAAACACTGCAAAGAAGTAGGTGGCAAGAACCCTAATCATAATGCAGTATTGGAAATATACCGACATAATGGTGACATGCATGTATTAACAGATGTAGCGACATAGAGGCGGCTACTAATCATGGTTAGATAAGAAAACAAAAAGATTATGGTCAGTGGTTCAACCGAAACACGGAGAGCAGAAAAGAAAATGAAGTGACAAGCGAAAAAGAGTAAAAATACCGAAGACACCTCATGAGTTGGTAGACGACGGGTGATAGGGGTGAAGCTTGGAGCCACTAATCACTTTTGGAAGAAGGACACCGGTTAAGGTTGGCAACCGAAAAGTTGCGAGTCCCACTTGTTCAACAATACGGTAAGGACCGAACCAACGTAGCTTAAATTTGCCGGCGGATCTATTTGACTTAGCATTATAGAGGAGAACCAATTGAGTTTACCGTAAACACAGGAGTTTTGAGGAAGCGATCATGGGTTTTGGCTTTCTCAGCTGCACTTCTTGTAGCACCAGAAAAATTTCCAGACACTGTTCATCTAGGGACTGTAAGGCCTCAAAACAAAAAGGAAAAGATTCTTCTAGTAAAAGCTTCCGTTCCAGAGCCACATGCAAATTGGGAAACACCAGTTCCATTGGAGCAATGGCTTCCAATCCATACGCCAACTTAAAAGGAGTTGTTTTGGTCGCTACTTTGTATGTAGTACAATAAGCCCATAGTACAGTAGGGAGAAATTGGTCCCATCTCTCTGGGCAATCTAACACCAGTTTCTTCAAGATGTTTAAGAGAGATTTGTTGGTACTCTCAGCAAGTCCATTTGCTCGTGGGTAATAAGGAGAACTGGATTTGTGCACAATCTGGAATGTTTTCGTAAGCACTTGCATTAATGTATTTGCAAAGTGCGTACCTTTGATCAATGACGATCTCCAAGGGCAATCCGTAACGCGGAAAGATATCCTTCATTAAGCATTTAACAACCGTAGCTGTTGTAGCTAATCGGAGAGCCCATGCCTCGGCCCATCGAGTAGCGTAATCTGTGCAGGTCAGAATATATCTGTTATTGGTAACTGTTGTCAGATGTGTAATTGGTCCTATGAAATCCAATCCCCATTTATGAAAGGGTTCCAAAGGCACAATAGGTTGGAGAGGGAAGTAGTGTTGCCGTAGAGGTTGACCGGACCGCTGGCACTCGTCGCACTATTGTACATATTGGGTCACATCACGATACATCGTTGGCCACCACAATCCACTCTGCAGAATCTTCCAGTGAGTCAAATCAACTGCAAAATGTCCTCCGGTTGGGACAGTATGGGCCATGTTAAGGATTGAAGCCTATTCATGTGGGGGAACACATCTGACTAGTACTCCCGAGTGATCCATGTAATATAACTGTTCGACAATCAATCAAAAGTGCCGTGGCTAGTCTTCGTCTAGCAGCTGAAGAACGCATACCAGGCGGACATCCATTAGTCAAGAACAGAAGTAAGGTGTCATAGTAAGAAGAAGGTACCAGTAATTCCCATGGATCAGGATGTATTGTCTCTGCTGTATAGATGGCTGGTGTTGTATCATCAATTCCCTCCGTAGGCTCATCGGAATCCAACCGAGAGAGAAATTCAGCAAGCCCGTGTGTTTACCCTAGTAGGTGTATGACGGAGAAATCAAATTCTTGAAGCAGCAAGACCCATCGTGCTAGTCGTCCCCCCAGATGTTGTTGGCACACCAGATACACCAATGCTTCATGGTTGTCAGCTCACTAATATTCTTCTATTTGGTAGAAAAATATGCTTGATTGCAGGTACTCGAACAGTCGACCAGATGGTTTCCTTCGCGGAGCTATGACCGAGATGCATTTGTGGGTATATTGAGGACTTGTGCCCGGAACAAAGTCTTGAGCAAAGGCACTAGAATACATGATGATCTTCAATGACAAGGTTTAGTTGGAAAGTGCTCAGATGCCCTCATTTCTAGGTACGCAAGGTGTGATGCTTTAGTTAAAGCACATCGAGTGGTTGATGAGCTACCTATGTGAGATGTCATCACTTGGTGCACATTAATCAAGGCATATGCCCAGGGGGGCCATGGTGAACATGCACTTGATTGCTTTCAACAAATGCAACAAAATGGAATTCCTCCAGATGGAGTGAATTTTGCTTGTGCTTTGGAAGCCTGTTCCAGCACAAGAGCAACAGATATAGGGGAGCAACTCCACATCGAAATTTCCAAGAGAGGTCTGTTGAACAAAGATTCCCTTCTTGGTGATACATTGGTGGACATGTATGCTAAGTGTGGCAGTTTTAAATCTAAGTATATTGAAAGCATGTGCGAGCATTGGCGCTTTGGAAGTAGGAAAGGTAATACATAATGAGATTGACTTCCAAGGTTTATTGAAGGATGATGATATCCTGGGTGCTGCTATAGTAGATATGTACGCAAAGTGTGGTGCTCTAGAGGCAGCAAGGCAGGTACTTAATGACCTTCCTATACAGAGTGTTGTTTCTTGGAATGCACTTATTGGTGGATATTGCTAAGCGGGTCATATTGAGCATGCATCCATCCCTTTGGAACATATGAAAGCTAAGGGTCTCTCTCTTGGAGTATGTTGATTGATTTTTCATTATCTATGATGGCAAAGTGTTGTGGAAACCTTAAACACCTCTCACTTCACAAGGCTGATCTAGTATCTGACAAGGGACCGTTTTAATTGGCAAAGGAAAAAACCAAAACTGGTCGCTTTTCGTTTTTTTTGCAGAAAAGAGGGGTTCTATCCCTTCGGTTATTTTTGTCAATTGCGTGTGGCTGGAAAAAAAGAGGACCGAATACATGAGGGGGCTATCGCATTTTTTGTAGCTCTCTTTTTGGGCAGATAACAGAGAGGAGTGTGCGGACATAGAGAAGGAGCTCTGCTCGGGGATCTTTGGGGAGGTTTTCCTCACTCTTGCTGTAGAGAGGGGGGGGAGAGGTGTGTACCTGCTGAAGAAGGGGATATAGACGGACACGGCTTGGCTTCGGAATGGGGAAAAAGGGAATGAAAGGGCATCACGGTGGAGGACAAGACTGAGGAATTGCGCGCATTGGGCTGAGCTGGATGGAAGGAAGGACGTTGTCAGAGATGGCTTCTCAAGGGGCCCGTAGATAAAAGGGAAGGGTAAATCATACTGGCAGCAGTTCCGAGAATCAAACAAGAGGGCATTCCGTTAGCGGCAGAGAAATCTGATGATGGGCGGCTCGTAATGGAGGCAATGGTCTACAGCAGACAGAGGGAGAGAAGGCTTCTGCGTCTTCATGTCGGCTCTCTACAGATTGTGGGGAAAACCAAGGGAAGGTAATTGCTGGAAGGGGAGGAAGTCTTCTGTTCTTCATGCTCTCAGTTTTTTCTGAACAAGGCAATACTGTGGGAGCGGCTGAGAACGAAGAAAAGGATGGATTCCCTTATTTCGATATATAGGGATATCTGAGATGATCAAAGGTTGTTGGTGCTGTACCGCTACAATAGGTGCTAGCATATCTACAGAATCTAGGCATTGCAATCGAAGGAGATTGATGGTTTTGAGAGGAGAAGTTCTGTTGACTTGTCACCTGAGGCCTCGGACTTGAAACACTATCGTTTCATGAATTGGAGTATCTAAAGCATTTTAGATTGTGTGAAGGATGCTTTGGATTTTCTTGTAATCCACTTGAAGAATGATGATGAGCGAACATAGCAGGCACTTTAAAGCACTATAGGGCCTGTCGCATTTTCTTCCTAGTTCAAGAGGAGCAGTTCAGAGGATATAATTGTTTATGCGAAGAAGACCTTAAGAAAGGGGCTAACGCTAACTTCAATATGATGAAAACATTGTATCACCTGCACATTTCAGAACTCAACAAGAGATCAAGAAGGTCACGAACCTATTTAAATGTAGAACTAAAGATATAAAAAGCTAACTTCCATGCATTTGATGCGAAAGGTAAAGTCAGTCAGGACCAATTTGTACAGTGCAGATATGAGAGAGCTGTTGTCCATGAATGAACGATCACAAACAATGAAAACAAAGGCGGAGCTGCTGTCTGAGGAGAACACCCGAAGCGACTGTAGATCTACTGTAGTGAAGGGACAAAGAACAGCACGTGCCAACTCAAAAAGAATGTGATTGATTCTTTGTTCAACGTGATGCATTTTTTTTGTAAATGATCATATGCGGAGAGGAGAAGGCTGGAGAAATCAAACGTTGTTCAAGGAATTCCTTTAAAAGCACTTCTGTGCATGCTCGAGGGGAGGAAGTCGTTTTTTTGTGAAGACATTGGAGGAGAAGGGCGCGGTGTGCAGGCATCGAGGAAACAGTTTGGGAGGCCTACTTTGACTCTATCTTCAAGAGTTAGGTAGTCGATGAAGCCGAAGCTTGGGGGACTCTAGAGTTTGAGATCTGAGTCAAAGGGAAGCTCTTTCCTTTCGTTTTTACCACATACTGCTATCGGGGGGTCCGACCTCTGAAGGGGGTGGGGTTTCTCCCGTATAGATGTTGGTGACTGAGGTGGGAGTTTTTCAGGAAGCTTCCTTTGTTGGGTTGTTTTTTTGTGTGCAGGTATGCACGCAAAACAGAAAAGGGGGGGGGCTGCTGATTGGAGGACATCTACCAGATCGATCTTTAAGAATGAAGGGAAGAGCATTTTTTAGAGAAATGGATGGCAAAATCTTTCGTGGCTTTTTGGGCGCTAGGTGTACAATGCAAGGAGGAGCTTCTTCTGAATGTGGATAGTAGTAGGAGTCACAAAAAGGGGGGAAAATGTTCAGGAGGGAGAAGTAAGTTTTGTCATCCTTGGTTCTTTTGGCTCTCCAGCTGTAGACAAGGAAGTAAAATTAGGCAAGTAGAGGGGCTCAATGTTTTCTGGAGGCATGATGCATAAAGACTGTAGAGGATGACAACAGTTCGGGGGTTCGACCCAGCAGTTCTCAACCTGCCAAGAGCAGACCTTCTGGAGGGATTCACTTTTGGTGAAAATGGATACCCCTATAGAAATGAACAGTAGATACTGTTGAAATCATTGCCCTCGTTGAGCAGCTTAGACATGAGGAGTATCAAAGCGGAAGTGACCGAACAAAAGCTGAGTTCATAAGGACAAATATTTGAGACCAGGAACTTATTGATCGTATGTTGGGGTTTGTCAAATGAGATTGCATCTGGAGCACGAATGACCGATTGGTGGCTGAAGTTCCAAGCGAAGGATAAGGACAGAAGCTGAACATTGTTTGGATTAGCTATATCGGCCATTTGGGTGATCGAGGTAAGGGCTGAGCCACCGCCCTGGCACTAATTGCTTCTAGACCATGTTTCTTTTGGTATGTCGCATCCTTTGTACTATGGTTGTAGTTTCTTATTGGAAACCTGATTGAATCCGTCAGTAGTCATATGCCTGTCTTAAAGATTATGCCATGCATGCGTAAGTGTAGACTCTTTGTACAGTGAGAATGCAAATGAATCAATAAGCCCGGGCCCTATTGTAGTCTCTTTGAAGGGTGCCTGGTTGAATCCGCCAATAGTTTTATGCTACAGAGCCTCGCTTTATTTTTGATGCTGCTTTGGATACCTTTCAAGTTTGGTCTGTTGCAATGAATGGAGGAAACTCTTATGGCCATACATGGTGCATACGTGGAGGTTCATTTGTTTCATATCTGCTGCTTGTTATATGAACTTGCAATGAGAGCTAAAAATTGAGTTGACTCACTGCAACAGTTTGTTGAACCAATTCAGTTCGCTTGTGTCTTTATAGATGCCACAAAAGAGTCGAAGCTATAGACAAATCAAAGTTGATATCAGTAATTATTGGAATCAAAGCTCATACTTTAATGCCATTAAGATTTTAATCACACACCTACCATGCTGCCGTTAAAATACATATACTCCACTTATTTCCTAAAGGAAGTGTCTCCATCTGTGAAGTTATTTGCTCTTGTCTAGTCTACTCATTTGGCCATAACAGGTTGCTACTATCTTTGGAGGAGTGGAATAAATTCCTTACTCTCTCAGGACTTATGTAAATATGGCCATCTACTAGGAAGCATGAGCCGGAAATCTTTTTTCTTCTCAGTTCATCTTTGTCCTAGGTTTTGGCAGGCACTAATCATTAATTAGAAATCTTCTTCTGCTCAGACATGCTATACGGTTTCGATGTCGATAAATGCAATTGGGGTCGAAAGGGTGTGGAAGAGGGTGAGATAGAGTGTGCGTGCAAGTACATGTGAGGGTGTGTGTGAGAACTTATGTGAATGTATGTGTGTGTAAGATAAAGAGGAGAAAAAACGAGCAGATGAGGAGAAGGGTGGGGCATGTGTGAGAAGGAAAGGAAAGAAGTGGGAAAAGAAAGTGGAAGTGTGTAATTACGTGTGTGTGCATGAAGGGAAGAGAGGAAAGGAGAAAGAGAGAAAAGTGAGGGCATGTGTATAGCGAGAGAACCTGTGTGACATGTACTGTGGATCTTAAAGAGGATATATTCGAGAGCAATTGTGGACTCAGAGTAAATGAAAGTGGCATACTACAAGTTAATTGAACAAAACATAGGTGTGTGTAAGACACTTTCCTTTGGACTAAGAGGCCCTACATTTTGGTGCATTTGCCAGGAATTGGCTTAGCACATCTCATCGAGAGTGCTACGAGTTCGCTTGGTGCCCCAATCGTGTGGCACAGCCAAGTCGATCCCAGATCTTCTTTGGCCTTCATTAAAGAAATGGCCCAACAAAAGCAAGCATGTGGTTTTGAGAAGGCCAACATGAGGCAACCGAATTTTGGACAAAATAGGAGATGGATATATTCTCATCCGACCATGAGACATCATGTGAACCAAGAGTGGCGATTTGGCCCGATATCAAATTATGTGAGATGCTAGAGTTGCGAGCAGGTGGGGCATATAGCCAAATATTGCCCTCGCGTATGCAGCCCGTTGGATTTTGTCCCCACATGTGAGGACTGCGGGAAAAAGCGGATATGTGAGCATATGTGTAGCTCAAAAGAAGTGAATGTCAGAAAGGTTGCAACAAATGGACCTGATAAGTGTGTATCTTCTCTATATGTGGAGGTTGACAAGAGCGGAGTTACTTCGTCGACAGAGACCGCAAGAGCAAGTGAGAACAAGGACACTGGATCTCCGGACCGAGGCTTGGTAGAACTTGTGAAGAGCCTGGAATGTCAAGTCAATTGGCTGCATGTGGAGCGGGATGGCGATACGGTCAAGATGGAGAGAATAGAGGAAAATCAAGTGAAAATGGCAGAAGTCTTAGGAAATTGGGAAAAGCAAATGCGATCGGTGGAAAGTGAGAATAAAGAGTTAAAGGGGGAAAACAACAACTTAAAAAGACAAATCCAAACACTTCAGCATGAAAGCGGGGTTAGAAGGGGAAAGCAAATGAGAAAAGAAGTCTTGGACATTAGAACTGGTCAGGTAACGATAGACTGCTACCATGTCATGATCGAAGAAGAGCCCTCAAGTGATAGGGATGACCTGATGAGGAGAGTCGAACGAATGGAGCATGAAATTGAGAAGGTACAAAGCATAATCCGTCGATATAGTGATCAAGCGGGTAAGGCATGTGAGGAGTTCCACCTCGAGTTAGAAAGAATGAAAAGTGCCCAAGCAGAGAGCGATGAGAAAGTGAGACGGGTAGAGAAAGAGAATGCAAGGTTGAGTAGCAAGCTCGATAGGTGGATGAATCGGAAAGACGATGAGATGCGAGGACAGATGGAAGATGCAAAAGCGGGGAAAATGGAGGAAGAGTTGAAAGCGGTGTTGGACAGGTTGAGTGCGTTCGGACCAGAGTTAGAAGAGACGAAGAATGAGCTATCGAAAAAGGTAGATGATCTAGATGTAGAAAATATGAGTAGGATTTGGGAGGAAAGGTTAATCCGAGAAGAGGTTGAGAAGTTGACTCTTCGAGTTGAGAAGAGGGAGGATGTTCCCCAAGGATCCGAAAAAAGGAGAGGAGAGGATAAAGAGATGGAGCAAATATGGATTCGGTTCCGAGGCATCGATTGTGACTTGTTCCAATATCAGAGTGATATTGAATACAACAAACAAGGATTGAGAGACCTAGCGGCGAGGCTTGAGGCACTAAGAGGTGCAACGGCTAATGGTAGTTTTCAAGGTCATCTATCAGGTCAAGTGGAATCTCTGCGAGGCAGAGGTTGGAGATGAAAAAGAAATAGATAAGGCGACGGATGTCGGTAAGGACGGCTTGAGTCTAATTAGGGTTTGCTTTGCGGATTGCGAGTCAGAGATGTGAGGACAGGCGGATCAAGTCTGTTGTATGCTTAGGACTGAAGTGGCATTTTTTGGGGTTTCAGGTCGACGAGGTTGTTAGTATGTGCGGGTTTTGCGAGGACGGGTTGACCATGGCATTAGTGGTTGGATTTTGGCTTGAGTAGCGGCAGAGAGGAGATGTGTCTCATCGGGATGTCCACGGGGAGTTATATGTGTGTGTCGTGATCGGGATGGTTGGGAAAGGGTCCTTTCTTTGGTCTCCTAATTCTCGAGATGCGGGAATGAAAAGAAAAAAAAAGAAAAAAATATATGTTTATGTATATGTGCATGTGGTTACGCGCCTATGTGGGCCGATAGGTGGGTGGATCCACTTTGGCCAGGTGGTCAAAGCCACGAACCGACGTCGGTTTCGCATAGGGCTAGCCGTCTGTGTGTCGTGTGCTGCGTTGGGCTGGTAGATGGGTGGAATAAACTCGATCGGGTGGTCGAGCCCACGAGTCGCATCCAGCTTCGGCATAGGCCGACAAGTATGAGTAAATATGTGAAAAAAAAGGAAAAAAAAAATTTGAATGGGAAAAATTCCTCGCTCGAGGGGGGACAGAAGAGAGGGGAGAGAGCATGATGCTCGGATGGGAATATGTGTCTGTGTTTGTAGGGATATGGGAATGTGTGGACTCCTGATGAGGCATGTCGAATCGATGCTTAAGCTCGGCTAGGGTTTTGGCTGCGACGTGTCTGTGGAAGACTTGGAATCGACGGATCCAAGCATGCTAGTGACTTTGTTCATCTGTGAACTCTTGGGAGGTGCTCATTTTGGTTCTTAGGTTGTGCAACTACTTGTGATGTCTTGAAGCATGTCAACGATGAGCGATCTTGTTGGAGTGAGCTCGTGTTAGGCTTGAGTGGTCCTTGTCATGTATCCATCAAGTTAGAGTGGTGTGGTGGTGACCTCGCATATGATCTAGTCAATGAGCAAGAAAAATAGAGAAATAGACAGAAAGGCAAGTGGGAATAGGAAACCCTAGGTCGAAGAGGCATGAAAAATAAATGGGAGGACTCGACGAGAAACGGAAGAAGAATTGGGGGGGTGGCCGTATAGCCGATAAGGGCATCAAAAATGAAATTTAAGAATGGTACTTGCTTACATATATATGGTGTGTGTAGATAGTGAGTTGAGTATGCACGTGGAATAGAGATTCGTGACGTGTTGAACGAATAGTCGAGAATAGTGATGAGAGGGAATGTGGACATGTCTTCTACTTGTATGTAGGTTGTGTGTGATGAGAATGCATGTGTGATGTGGGATCATGATGTGTGTGTTGAGTATATATGTGTGATAGGGATGATTGATATGATTGTCTTTTCATTTTGGTTGTAGATATTATAGTTTGATGAAAAATGATCTAATATGTTTGATGAGTTTGCAGACAGGTGGACATGACGATGAAGATGCGAGAAGATGGACAAAGATGGTAAGTGAAATGATTGGATTTTGGTACTAACTGACGATTGTATGAGGGTGATTGCAGGTGCTACATTGAGGAAGAAGAGAATAGGCATGCAAGGTAAAGATTTGTATTTGATTGAGTGATGAGCACATGGTGGATGATTTGAGTGTAAGAACATATTTGGCTCGTCGAGGACGACTTCGCAAGCAGAAGAGGGGAGTATGTCAGCTCATGAAATGGTTGATTTTTATGCACTAATATGCTTCTATTTGGTAGAAAAATACACTTGATTGCAGGTTGGCATATATATCAACTTGACATTAAGACTGCTTTTCTAAATGGTGATTTACACGAAGATGTGTATATTCAGCAGCCAGAAGGTTTTGAAGAGACAGGTAAAGAACACTTAGTGTGTAAGCTTATAAAAGCTTTGTATGGTTTAAAACAGGCACCTAGAGCATGGTATGAAAAGATACATACATATCTTTTATCGATTGGTTTCCATAACTCAGATGCAGCTCCAACTCTTTATGTCAAAGCTGAAACAGGTATGATGATTATAGCAATCATTTATGTGGATGATATTATAGTCACAGGTCCCAGAGATGAAGATTTGCAAATGTTCAAAGAAGAATTGAAGCAAACATTTGATGTGAATGATTTAGGCATTCTACATTATTATCTTGGGATTCAGTTTCTGTTTCGAGATGAGTGTATCTACATGACACAGCAGAAGTACATTGAGAAACTTTTGGAAACGTTTCAGATGGGTGATTCTAAACCTATGCAAACACCTATGGATCAGAACACGTCTTTACAAATGGTAGCAGATGCAAAGCCATTTGATGCTACTCTATATAGTCAAGCAGTAGGTTGCTTGATTTATCTTTGTAATACACGTCCTGATATACAGTTTGCAGTTTCTCAAGTATCAAGGTTCATGCAGAATCCGACAGTGTTACATTGGAAAGCAGTAAAGCGGATCTTTCGTTATTTGAAGGGAACTTCAAATTATGCTATGGTATTTTCGAAATCTACACATTTGTTACTAAAAGGATTTTCAGATTCTGATTGGGCAGGTGATAAAGACACAAGAAGAAGTACTAGTGGATTTTGTTTTTATCTTGGAGATTGTCTTATCTCATGGTATTCAAAGAGACAACCCACTATTGCCACTTCATCATGTGAAGCTGAATATCGTGCAGCATTTACAGCTACTCTAGAGTCAGTATGCTTGCAGAAGATTTTCAGTTATCTTGATGTAAGGGTACATCAACCCATTCAGATATTTTCAGATAGCCAGAGTGCTATAGCTATAGCTAAGAATCCAATGCATCATGCAAGGACAAAGCATATAGAGGTACACTACCACTATATTCGAGAGCAGATAGCTAAGAAGCACATTGAGCTGGTTTATGTTCCTACTAGTGAGAATGTTGCATATATATTTACCAAAGCATTGACTAGAGATAGTCATGAGAAGATTTGCAGGTTACTGAATCTTGTACCAATATGACATTGAAGGAGGGATTGTTGGAAGTCAATGTCCTCATTGGTCCAACAAATAGCTTCATAAGAAGCTTTCTCCATATTCTTCTAGGCGGGCGCAACATTCATATAGAAGAGTCTTTCTACACTCTTGTACAAGTGACGACGGGCGCTAATGTGGTCTACCCCAACGTTCATAAAAGCATCCTCATCGACCAGGGTTCAATCCCCACGCGTTGCGGCAGACGAATTCGTGCTTTTTAAAAGCAATCCGAAAAAGTCTTCACGGAAAAAGCCGTTCGCAATAGAGGTGTTTTTTTTTGTTATCGTTCTACGATCGTAGCTTTTAGATTGTGCTTTTGGAGGATACTCACAAACTATATAAACAAGGCCTTGGCTCCTTGTATAATCACTCACTCAAAGATCTAGAGCTTGGAGATCTTCTTGAAGACAGAGTGTTCTCACACTCTTGAAGGAGGTGAAGTTGTGGTGAAGGAGAGGCTACTCTCATTGCAGCAGGAAGTCTTCTACGAGGTGGTGGTAACTATCTTTTGTGAGTTAACCTTGTGGTTGATTTACAATTTCGTTACACTATTTTGTTAGCTTCGTTGCTTCATTCTCTTCACACACACTTAGATTATTTCGACATAATCTAAATCTTGTATCATCATCTTCTTATTCCTCCATTAGTGAGTGCACCACTTTATATGGTTGAGTAGTACTCCCATGTTGTAATTTGGACATCTATTATTTTTAGTGAAGTAAGCATCTAGCTTACGTTCCCTATCCTTGTCTCAAGATTTCTTTCTTTCTCTATCTCACTTATCATCTTGTCAATTAAGTTGTGTATGCTCAAGAGGTTTTAGTATTGGAACGATCCTGGGGCCCCGAATTCCAACAATTTTTGTCAATTGCGTGTGGCTGGAAAAAAAGAGGACCGAATACATGAGGGGGCTATCGCATTTTTTGTAGCTCTCTTTTTGGGCAGATAACAGAGAGGAGTGTGCGGACATAGAGAAGGAGCTCTGCTCGGGGATCTTTGGGGAGGTTTTCCTCACTCTTGCTGTAGAGAGGGGGGGGAGAGGTGTGTACCTGCTGAAGAAGGGGATATAGACGGACGACGGCTTGGCTTCGAAATGGGGAAAAAGGGAATGAAAGGGCATCACGGTGGAGGACAAGACTGAGGAATTGCGCGCATTGGGCTGAGCTGGATGGAAGGAAGGACGTTGTCAGAGATGGCTTCTCAAGGGGCCCGCAGATAAAAGGGAAGGGTAAATCATATTGGCAGTAGTTCCGAGAATCAAACAAGAGGGCATTCCGTTAGCGGCAGAGAAATCTGATGATGGGTGGCTCGTAATGGAGGCAATGGTCTACAGCAGACAGAGGGAGAGAAGGCTTCTACGTCTTCATGTCGGATCTCTACAGATTGTGGGGAAAACCAAGGGAAGGTAATTGCTGGAAGGGGAGGAAGTCTTCTGTTCTTCGTGCTCTCAGTTTTTTCTGAACAAGGCAATACTGTGGGAGCGGCTGAGAACGAAGAAAAGGATGGATTCCCTTATTTCGATATACAGGGATATTTGAGATGATCAAAGGTTGTTGGTGCTGTACTGGTACAATAGGTGCTAGCATATCTACAGAATCTAGGCATTGCAGTCAAAGGAGATTGACGGTTTTGAGAGGAGAAGTTCTGTTGACTTGTCACCTGAGGCCTCGGACTTGAAGCACTATCGTTTCATGAATTGGAGTATCTAAAGCATTTCAGATTGTGTGAAGGATGCTTTGGATTTTCTTGTAATCCACTTGAAGAATGATGATGAGCGAACATAGCAGGCACTTTAAAGCACTATAGGGCCTGTTGCATTTTCTTCCTAGTTCAAGAGGAGCAGTTCAGAGGATATAATTGTTTATGCGAAGAAGACCTTAAGAAAGGGGCTAACGCTAACTTCAATATGATGAAAAAATTGTATCACCTGCACATTTTAGAACTCAACAAGAGATCAAGAAGGTCACGAACCTATTTAAATGTAGAACTAAAGATATAAAAAGCTAACTTCCATGCATTTGGAGCTCTCAAGAATATCAAAGACAGAGGTATGGTTGAGAGTTTACCCTCATTCAAGCTACCTGATGATTCAGATATATGTGAAGGTTGTCTTGAAGGTAAGATGCATAAACTACCTTTCAAGAAACATGGTCATATTACAGCTACCAGGAAATTGCAGATTATTCATTCAGATGTGAATGGACCTATGAGAGCAGACTCTATTCAGGGTTTCAGGTATTTTGTCCTATTTGTGGATGATTTTACAAGATACTCATGGATCTATGGTCTTAAGTCGAAGTCAGAAGTCTTTCCTATGTTCAAGAAGTTTGTAGCTATGGTTGAAAATGAAAGTCAAGAAACTGTCCAGATTCTAAGAAGTGATAGAGGTGGAGAATACTTGTCAAATGAGTTCCAGACATTTCTCGATGATAAAGGTATTACTCGACACCTTACTATTGCTTATACTCCTCAGCAAAATGGTGTTGCAGAAAGAAAGAATAGAGTGCTTGTTGAAATGATGCAGAGCATGATGGCGTCCAAGAGGCTTTCACCAAAATTCTGGTTTGATGCAGTACATACAGCTAATCACATTTTAAACAGGTCATCTACAAAAGCTTTAAAGGTAATCACACTGTATGAGGCTTATTATGGTAGAAAACCTAATGTGAGTTACTTCAGAGTGTTTGGATCACTTTCTTATGTACATGTTGAGAAAAAGGACCGAGGCAAACTAGATGTAAAGGCAAAGAAAGCTGTTTTTATTGGATATCCTGTTGAAAGCAAAGGATACAAGTTTTATGTTCCAGAGACAGGTGAAGTTATTCTTTCACGTAATGCTTATATTGCTGAAGATAAGGTTTATGATAAAGAAGCAGAAATTCCGGAGTTCATTAGTGAAAATGACTATGGAATTTTTAGAAAGATTTTGGATATACATGTTCAGCCATATCAGGAGGGAGTTAAACCTCAAATTCCTAGTATTCAAGAAAAAGTTGAAGAAAGAGGAATTTCACAACCTTCTACAGAGTCAGTTCCAAAAGAAACTTTGATTCCAGAAATGGAAGAAGTTAAAGTTCCAGAAAGTCCTAGTACCTCCGCAGGACAAATTCCAGAACCTATGGAAGTTGAAAGTTCCAAAAGAGTTTCACCACTATTCAAGGATACACCTACGTGGTTATATCAGACTTGGAAAGATAGTGGTATAAAAACTTTTACTGGAAGAACAAGGAGTCAGACTAGACAACAACAACAAGATCATGTAAGAACAAGAAGTCAAACTAGACAGCAAAAAGATCATGTAAGTTTTGCTGAAGACTTTGAGATTCATGATATTTTGGCACTTACGACTGTTGAAGATGAACCTGCGTGTGTTAAAGATGCACTTAAAATTCCTATTTGGAGAAAAGCTATGCAAGAAGAGATTGATTCTATTCATAAGAATCAAACTTGGCAGCTATGTGAGTTACCAGAAGGAAAGAAGGCTATAGGTGTAAAATGGATCTTTAAAATCAAAAGGAAAGCAGATGGTACTATTGATAGATACAAGGCCAGGTTGGTTGTCAAAGGATATGCACAACAAAAAGGTATTGATTATGATGAGACATTTGCTCCTACGTCTAGGATGACTATTATTAGGTCAGTACTTGCTCTAGCAGCACATTTTGGTTGGCATATATATCAACTTGACATTAAGACTGCTTTTCTAAATGGTGATTTACACGAAGATGTGTATATTCAGCAGCCAGAAGGTTTTGAAGAGACAGGTAAAGAACACTTAGTGTGTAAGCTTATAAAATCTTTGTATGGTTTAAAACAGGCACCTAGAGCATGGTATGAAAAGATACATACATATCTTTTATCGATTGGTTTCCATAACTCAGATGCAGCTCCAACTCTTTATGTCAAAGCTGAAACAGGTATGATGATTATAGCAATCATTTATGTGGATGATATTATAGTCACAGGTCCCAGAGATGAAGATTTGCAAATGTTCAAAGAAGAATTGAAGCAAACATTTGATGTGAATGATTTAGGCATTCTACATTATTATCTTGGGATTCAGTTTCTGTTTCGAGATGAGTGTATCTACATGACACAGCAGAAGTACATTGAGAAACTTTTGGAAACGTTTCAGATGGGTGATTCTAAACCTATGCAAACACCTATGGATCAGAACACGTCTTTACAAATGGTAGCAGATGCAAAGCCATTTGATGCTACTCTATATAGTCAAGCAGTAGGTTGCTTGATTTATCTTTGTAATACACGTCCTGATATACAGTTTGCAGTTTCTCAAGTATCAAGGTTCATGCAGAATCCGACAGTGTTACATTGGAAAGCAGTAAAGCGGATCTTTCGTTATTTGAAGGGAACTTCAAATTATGCTATGGTATTTTCGAAATCTACACATTTGTTACTAAAAGGATTTTCAGATTCTGATTGGGCAGGTGATAAAGACACAAGAAGAAGTACTAGTGGATTTTGTTTTTATCTTGGAGATTGTCTTATCTCATGGTATTCAAAGAGACAACCCACTATTGCCACTTCATCATGTGAAGCTGAATATCGTGCAGCATTTACAGCTACTCTAGAGTCAGTATGGTTGCAGAAGATTTTCAGTTATCTTGATGTAAGGGTACATCAACCCATTCAGATATTTTCAGATAGCCAGAGTGCTATAGCTATAGCTAAGAATCCAATGCATCATGCAAGGACAAAGCATATACCGAATACATGAGGGGGCTATCGCATTTTTTGTAGCTCTCTTTTTGGGCAGATAACAGAGAGGAGTGTGCGGACATAGAGAAGGAGCTCTGCTCGGGGATCTTTGGGGAGGTTTTCCTCACTCTTGCTGTAGAGAGGGGGGGGGAGAGGTGTGTACCTGCTGAAGAAGGGGATATAGACGGACGACGGCTTGGCTTCGAAATGGGGAAAAAGGGAATGAAAGGGCATCACGGTGGAGGACAAGACTGAGGAATTGCGCGCATTGGGCTGAGCTGGATGGAAGGAAGGACGTTGTCAGAGATGGCTTCTCAAGGGGCCCGCAGATAAAAGGGAAGGGTAAATCATATTAGCAGCAGTTCCGAGAATCAAACAAGAGGGCATTCCGTTAGCGGCAGAGAAATCTGATGATGGGTGGCTCGTAATGGAGGCAATGGTCTACAGCAGACAGAGGGAGAGAAGGCTTCTACGTCTTCATGTCGGATCTCTACAGATTGTGGGGAAAACCAAGGGAAGGTAATTGCTGGAAGGGGAGGAAGTCTTCTGTTCTTCGTGCTCTCAGTTTTTTCTGAACAAGGCAATACTGTGGGAGCGGCTGAGAACGAAGAAAAGGATGGATTCCCTTATTTCGATATACAGGGATATTTGAGATGATCAAAGGTTGTTGGTGCTGTACTGGTACAATAGGTGCTAGCATATCTGCAGAATCTAGGCATTGCAGTCAAAGGAGATTGACGGTTTTGAGAGGAGAAGTTCTGTTGACTTGTCACCTGAGGCCTCGGACTTGAAGCACTATCGTTTCATGAATTGGAGTATCTAAAGCATTTCAAATTGTGTGAAGGATGCTTTGGATTTTCTTGTAATCCACTTGAAGAATGATGATGAGCGAACATAGCAGGCACTTTAAAGCACTATAGGGCCTGTTGCATTTTCTTCCTAGTTCAAGAGGAGCAGTTCAGAGGATATAATTGTTTATGCGAAGAAGACCTTAAGAAAGGGGCTAACGCTAACTTCAATATGATGAAAAAATTGTATCACCTGCACATTTTAGAACTCAACAAGAGATCAAGAAGGTCACGAACCTATTTAAATGTAGAACTAAAGATATAAAAAGCTAACTTCCATGCATTTGGAGCTCTCAAGAATATCAAAGACAGAGGTATGGTTGAGAGTTTACCCTCATTCAAGCTACCTGATGATTCAGATATATGTGAAGGTTGTCTTGAAGGTAAGATGCATAAACTACCTTTCAAGAAACATGGTCATATTACAGCTACCAGGAAATTGCAGATTATTCATTCAGATGTGAATGGACCTATGAGAGCAGACTCTATTCAGGGTTTCAGGTATTTTGTCCTATTTGTGGATGATTTTACAAGATACTCATGGATCTATGGTCTTAAGTCGAAGTCAGAAGTCTTTCCTATGTTCAAGAAGTTTGTAGCTATGGTTGAAAATGAAAGTCAAGAAACTGTCCAGATTCTAAGAAGTGATAGAGGTGGAGAATACTTGTCAAATGAGTTCCAGACATTTCTCGATGATAAAGGTATTACTCGACACCTTACTATTGCTTATACTCCTCAGCAAAATGGTGTTGCAGAAAGAAAGAATAGAGTGCTTGTTGAAATGATGCAGAGCATGATGGCGTCCAAGAGGCTTTCACCAAAATTCTGGTTTGATGCAGTACATACAGCTAATCACATTTTAAACAGGTCATCTACAAAAGCTTTAAAGGTAATCACACTGTATGAGGCTTATTATGGTAGAAAACCTAATGTGAGTTACTTCAGAGTGTTTGGATCACTTTCTTATGTACATGTTGAGAAAAAGGACCGAGGCAAACTAGATGTAAAGGCAAAGAAAGCTGTTTTTATTGGATATCCTGTTGAAAGCAAAGGATACAAGTTTTATGTTCCAGAGACAGGTGAAGTTATTCTTTCACGTAATGCTTATATTGCTGAAGATAAGGTTTATGATAAAGAAGCAGAAATTCCGGAGTTCATTAGTGAAAATGACTATGGAATTTTTAGAAAGATTTTGGATATACATGTTCAGCCATATCAGGAGGGAGTTAAACCTCAAATTCCTAGTATTCAAGAAAAAGTTGAAGAAAGAGGAATTTCACAACCTTCTACAGAGTCAGTTCCAAAAGAAACTTTGATTCCAGAAATGGAAGAAGTTAAAGTTCCAGAAAGTCCTAGTACCTCCGCAGGACAAATTCCAGAACCTATGGAAGTTGAAAGTTCCAAAAGAGTTTCACCACTATTCAAGGATACACCTACGTGGTTATATCAGACTTGGAAAGATAGTGGTATAAAAACTTTTACTGGAAGAACAAGGAGTCAGACTAGACAACAACAACAAGATCATGTAAGAACAAGAAGTCAAACTAGACAGCAAAAAGATCATGTAAGTTTTGCTGAAGACTTTGAGATTCATGATATTTTGGCACTTACGACTGTTGAAGATGAACCTGCGTGTGTTAAAGATGCACTTAAAATTCCTATTTGGAGAAAAGCTATGCAAGAAGAGATTGATTCTATTCATAAGAATCAAACTTGGCAGCTATGTGAGTTACCAGAAGGAAAGAAGGCTATAGGTGTAAAATGGATCTTTAAAATCAAAAGGAAAGCAGATGGTACTATTGATAGATACAAGGCCAGGTTGGTTGTCAAAGGATATGCACAACAAAAAGGTATTGATTATGATGAGACATTTGCTCCTACGTCTAGGATGACTATTATTAGGTCAGTACTTGCTCTAGCAGCACATTTTGGTTGGCATATATATCAACTTGACATTAAGACTGCTTTTCTAAATGGTGATTTACACGAAGATGTGTATATTCAGCAGCCAGAAGGTTTTGAAGAGACAGGTAAAGAACACTTAGTGTGTAAGCTTATAAAATCTTTGTATGGTTTAAAACAGGCACCTAGAGCATGGTATGAAAAGATACATACATATCTTTTATCGATTGGTTTCCATAACTCAGATGCAGCTCCAACTCTTTATGTCAAAGCTGAAACAGGTATGATGATTATAGCAATCATTTATGTGGATGATATTATAGTCACAGGTCCCAGAGATGAAGATTTGCAAATGTTCAAAGAAGAATTGAAGCAAACATTTGATGTGAATGATTTAGGCATTCTACATTATTATCTTGGGATTCAGTTTCTGTTTCGAGATGAGTGTATCTACATGACACAGCAGAAGTACATTGAGAAACTTTTGGAAACGTTTCAGATGGGTGATTCTAAACCTATGCAAACACCTATGGATCAGAACACGTCTTTACAAATGGTAGCAGATGCAAAGCCATTTGATGCTACTCTATATAGTCAAGCAGTAGGTTGCTTGATTTATCTTTGTAATACACGTCCTGATATACAGTTTGCAGTTTCTCAAGTATCAAGGTTCATGCAGAATCCGACAGTGTTACATTGGAAAGCAGTAAAGCGGATCTTTCGTTATTTGAAGGGAACTTCAAATTATGCTATGGTATTTTCGAAATCTACACATTTGTTACTAAAAGGATTTTCAGATTCTGATTGGGCAGGTGATAAAGACACAAGAAGAAGTACTAGTGGATTTTGTTTTTATCTTGGAGATTGTCTTATCTCATGGTATTCAAAGAGACAACCCACTATTGCCACTTCATCATGTGAAGCTGAATATCGTGCAGCATTTACAGCTACTCTAGAGTCAGTATGGTTGCAGAAGATTTTCAGTTATCTTGATGTAAGGGTACATCAACCCATTCAGATATTTTCAGATAGCCAGAGTGCTATAGCTATAGCTAAGAATCCAATGCATCATGCAAGGACAAAGCATATACCGAATACATGAGGGGGCTATCGCATTTTTTGTAGCTCTCTTTTTGGGCAGATAACAGAGAGGAGTGTGCGGACATAGAGAAGGAGCTCTGCTCGGGGATCTTTGGGGAGGTTTTCCTCACTCTTGCTGTAGAGAGGGGGGGGGAGAGGTGTGTACCTGCTGAAGAAGGGGATATAGACGGACGACGGCTTGGCTTCGAAATGGGGAAAAAGGGAATGAAAGGGCATCACGGTGGAGGACAAGACTGAGGAATTGCGCGCATTGGGCTGAGCTGGATGGAAGGAAGGACGTTGTCAGAGATGGCTTCTCAAGGGGCCCGCAGATAAAAGGGAAGGGTAAATCATATTAGCAGCAGTTCCGAGAATCAAACAAGAGGGCATTCCGTTAGCGGCAGAGAAATCTGATGATGGGTGGCTCGTAATGGAGGCAATGGTCTACAGCAGACAGAGGGAGAGAAGGCTTCTACGTCTTCATGTCGGATCTCTACAGATTGTGGGGAAAACCAAGGGAAGGTAATTGCTGGAAGGGGAGGAAGTCTTCTGTTCTTCGTGCTCTCAGTTTTTTCTGAACAAGGCAATACTGTGGGAGCGGCTGAGAACGAAGAAAAGGATGGATTCCCTTATTTCGATATACAGGGATATTTGAGATGATCAAAGGTTGTTGGTGCTGTACTGGTACAATAGGTGCTAGCATATCTGCAGAATCTAGGCATTGCAGTCAAAGGAGATTGACGGTTTTGAGAGGAGAAGTTCTGTTGACTTGTCACCTGAGGCCTCGGACTTGAAGCACTATCGTTTCATGAATTGGAGTATCTAAAGCATTTCAAATTGTGTGAAGGATGCTTTGGATTTTCTTGTAATCCACTTGAAGAATGATGATGAGCGAACATAGCAGGCACTTTAAAGCACTATAGGGCCTGTTGCATTTTCTTCCTAGTTCAAGAGGAGCAGTTCAGAGGATATAATTGTTTATGCGAAGAAGACCTTAAGAAAGGGGCTAACGCTAACTTCAATATGATGAAAAAATTGTATCACCTGCACATTTTAGAACTCAACAAGAGATCAAGAAGGTCACGAACCTATTTAAATGTAGAACTAAAGATATAAAAAGCTAACTTCCATGCATTTGGAGCTCTCAAGAATATCAAAGACAGAGGTATGGTTGAGAGTTTACCCTCATTCAAGCTACCTGATGATTCAGATATATGTGAAGGTTGTCTTGAAGGTAAGATGCATAAACTACCTTTCAAGAAACATGGTCATATTACAGCTACCAGGAAATTGCAGATTATTCATTCAGATGTGAATGGACCTATGAGAGCAGACTCTATTCAGGGTTTCAGGTATTTTGTCCTATTTGTGGATGATTTTACAAGATACTCATGGATCTATGGTCTTAAGTCGAAGTCAGAAGTCTTTCCTATGTTCAAGAAGTTTGTAGCTATGGTTGAAAATGAAAGTCAAGAAACTGTCCAGATTCTAAGAAGTGATAGAGGTGGAGAATACTTGTCAAATGAGTTCCAGACATTTCTCGATGATAAAGGTATTACTCGACACCTTACTATTGCTTATACTCCTCAGCAAAATGGTGTTGCAGAAAGAAAGAATAGAGTGCTTGTTGAAATGATGCAGAGCATGATGGCGTCCAAGAGGCTTTCACCAAAATTCTGGTTTGATGCAGTACATACAGCTAATCACATTTTAAACAGGTCATCTACAAAAGCTTTAAAGGTAATCACACTGTATGAGGCTTATTATGGTAGAAAACCTAATGTGAGTTACTTCAGAGTGTTTGGATCACTTTCTTATGTACATGTTGAGAAAAAGGACCGAGGCAAACTAGATGTAAAGGCAAAGAAAGCTGTTTTTATTGGATATCCTGTTGAAAGCAAAGGATACAAGTTTTATGTTCCAGAGACAAGTGAAGTTATTCTTTCACGTAATGCTTATATTGCTGAAGATAAGGTTTATGATAAAGAAGCAGAAATTCCGGAGTTCATTAGTGAAAATGACTATGGAATTTTTAGAAAGATTTTGGATATACATGTTCAGCCATATCAGGAGGGAGTTAAACCTCAAATTCCTAGTATTCAAGAAAAAGTTGAAGAAAGAGGAATTTCACAACCTTCTACAGAGTCAGTTCCAAAAGAAACTTTGATTCCAGAAATGGAAGAAGTTAAAGTTCCAGAAAGTCCTAGTACCTCCGCAAGACAAATTCCAGAACCTATGGAAGTTGAAAGTTCCGAAAGAGTTTCACCACTATTCAAGGATACACCTACGTGGTTATATCAGACTTGGAAAGATAGTGGTATAAAAACTTTTACTGGAAGAACAAGGAGTCAGACTAGACAACAACAACAAGATCAGGTAAGAACAAGAAGTCAAACTAGACAGCAAAAAGATCATGTAAGTTTTGCTGAAGACTTTGAGATTCATGATATTTTGGCACTTACGACTGTTGAAGATGAACCTGCGTGTGTTAAAGATGCACTTAAAATTCCTATTTGGAGAAAAGCTATGCAAGAAGAGATTGATTCTATTCATAAGAATCAAACTTGGCAGCTATGTGAGTTACCAGAAGGAAAGAAGGCTATAGGTGTAAAATGGATCTTTAAAATCAAAAGGAAAGCAGATGGTACTATTGATAGATACAAGGCCAGGTTGGTTGTCAAAGGATATGCACAACAAAAAGGTATTGATTATGATGAGACATTTGCTCCTACGTCTAGGATGACTATTATTAGGTCAGTACTTGCTCTAGCAGCACATTTTGGTTGGCATATATATCAACTTGACATTAAGACTGCTTTTCTAAATGGTGATTTACACGAAGATGTGTATATTCAGCAGCCAGAAGGTTTTGAAGAGACAGGTAAAGAACACTTAGTGTGTAAGCTTATAAAAGCTTTGTATGGTTTAAAACAGGCACCTAGAGCATGGTATGAAAAGATACATACATATCTTTTATCGATTGGTTTCCATAACTCAGATGCAGCTCCAACTCTTTATGTCAAAGCTGAAACAGGTATGATGATTATAGCAATCATTTATGTGGATGATATTATAGTCACAGGTCCCAGAGATGAAGATTTGCAAATGTTCAAAGAAGAATTGAAGCAAACATTTGATGTGAATGATTTAGGCATTCTACATTATTATCTTGGGATTCAGTTTCTGTTTCGAGATGAGTGTATCTACATGACACAGCAGAAGTACATTGAGAAACTTTTGGAAACGTTTCAGATGGGTGATTCTAAACCTATGCAAACACCTATGGATCAGAACACGTCTTTACAGATGCAAAGCCATTTGATGCTACTCTATATAGTCAAGCAGTAGGTTGCTTGATTTATCTTTGTAATACACGTCCTGATATACAGTTTGCAGTTTCTCAAGTATCAAGGTTCATGCAGAATCCGACAGTGTTACATTGGAAAGCAGTAAAGCGGATCTTTCGTTATTTGAAGGGAACTTCAAATTATGCTATGGTATTTTCGAAATCTACACATTTGTTACTAAAAGGATTTTCAGATTCTGATTGGGCAGGTGATAAAGACACAAGAAGAAGTACTAGTGGATTTTGTTTTTATCTTGGAGATTGTCTTATCTCATGGTATTCAAAGAGACAACCCACTATTGCCACTTCATCATGTGAAGCTGAATATCGTGCAGCATTTACAGCTACTCTAGAGTCAGTATGGTTGCAGAAGATTTTCGGTTATCTTGATGTAAGGGTACATCAACCCATTCAGATATTTTCAGATAGCCAGAGTGCTATAGCTATAGCTAAGAATCCAATGCATCATGCAAGGACAAAGCATATAGAGGTACACTACCACTATATTCGAGAGCAGATAGCTAAGAAGCACATTGAGCTGGTTTATGTTCCTACTAGTGAGAATGTTGCAGATATATTTACCAAAGCATTGACTAGAGATAGTCATGAGAAGATTTGCAGGTTACTGAATCTTGTACCAATATGACATTGAAGGAGGGATTGTTGGAAGTCAATGTCCTCATTGGTCCAACAAATAGCTTCATAAGAAGCTTTCTCCATATTCTTCTAGGCGGGCGCAACATTCATATAGAAGAGTCTTTCTACACTCTTGTACAAGTGACGACGGGCGCTCATGTGGTCTAGCCCAACGTTCATAAAAGCATCCTCATCGACCAGGGTTCAATCCCCACGCGTTGCGGCAGACGAATTCGTGCTTTTTAATAAAGCAATCCAAAAAAGTCTTCACGGAAAAAGCCGTTCGCAATAGAGGTGTTTTTTTTTGTTATCGTTCTACGATCGTAGCTTTTAGATTGTGCTTTTGGAGGATACTCACAAACTATATAAACAAGGCCTTGGCTCCTTGTATAATCACTCACTCAAAGATCTAGAGCTTGGAGATCTTCTTGAAGACAGAGTGTTCTCACACTCTTGAAGGAGGTGAAGTTGTGGTGAAGGAGAGGCTACTCTCATTGCAGCAGGAAGTCTTCTACGAGGTGGTGGTAACTATCTTTTGTGAGTTAACCTTGTGGTTGATTTACAATTTCGTTACACTATTTTGTTAGCTTCGTTGCTTCATTCTCTTCACACACACTTAGATTATTTCAACATAATCTAAATCTTGTATCATCATCTTCTTATTCCTCCATTAGTGAGTGCACCACTTTATATGGTTGAGTAGTACTCCCATGTTGCAATTTGGACATCTATTATTTTTAGTGAAGTAAGCATCTAGCTTACTTTCCCTATCCTTGTCTCAAGATTTCTTTCTTTCTCTATCTCACTTATCATCTTGTCAATTAAGTTGTGTATGCTCAAGAGGTTTTAGTATTGGAACGATCGTGGGGCCCCAAATTCCAACAATTTTTGTCAATTGTGTGTGGCTGGAAAAAAAGAGGACCGAATACATGAGGGGGCTATCGCATTTTTTGTAGCTCTCTTTTTGGGCAGATAACAGAGAGGAGTGTGCGGACATAGAGAAGGAGCTCTGCTCGGGGATCTTTGGGGAGGTTTTCCTCACTCTTGCTGTAGAGAGGGGGGGGAGAGGTGTGTACCTGCTGAAGAAGGGGATATAGACGGACGACGGCTTGGCTTCGAAATGGGGAAAAAGGGAATGAAAGGGCATCACGGTGGAGGACAAGACTGAGGAATTGCGCGCATTGGGCTGAGCTGGATGGAAGGAAGGACGTTGTCAGAGATGGCTTCTCAAGGGGCCCGCAGATAAAAGGGAAGGGTAAATCATATTAGCAGCAGTTCCGAGAATCAAACAAGACGGCATTCCGTTAGCGGCAGAGAAATCTGATGATGGGTGGCTCGTAATGGAGGCAATGGTCTACAGCAGACAGAGGGAGAGAAGGCTTCTACGTCTTCATGTCGGATCTCTACAGATTGTGGGGAAAACCAAGGGAAGGTAATTGCTGGAAGGGGAGGAAGTCTTCTGTTCTTCGTGCTCTCAGTTTTTTCTGAACAAGGCAATACTGTGGGAGCGGCTGAGAACGAAGAAAAGGATGGATTCCCTTATTTCGATATACAGGGATATTTGAGATGATCAAAGGTTGTTGGTGCTGTACTGGTACAATAGGTGCTAGCATATCTGCTGAATCTAGGCATTGCAGTCAAAGGAGATTGACGGTTTTGAGAGGAGAAGTTCTGTTGACTTGTCACCTGAGGCCTCGGACTTGAAGCACTATCGTTTCATGAATTGGAGTATCTAAAGCATTTCAAATTGTGTGAAGGATGCTTTGGATTTTCTTGTAATCCACTTGAAGAATGATGATGAGCGAACATAGCAGGCACTTTAAAGCACTATAGGGCCTGTTGCATTTTCTTCCTAGTTCAAGAGGAGCAGTTCAGAGGATATAATTGTTTATGCGAAGAAGACCTTAAGAAAGGGGCTAACGCTAACTTCAATATGATGAAAAAATTGTATCACCTGCACATTTTAGAACTCAACAAGAGATCAAGAAGGTCACGAACCTATTTAAATGTAGAACTAAAGATATAAAAAGCTAACTTCCATGCATTTGGAGCTCTCAAGAATATCAAAGACAGAGGTATGGTTGAGAGTTTACCCTCATTCAAGCTACCTGATGATTCAGATATATGTGAAGGTTGTCTTGAAGGTAAGATGCATAAACTACCTTTCAAGAAACATGGTCATATTACAGCTACCAGGAAATTGCAGATTATTCATTCAGATGTGAATGGACCTATGAGAGCAGACTCTATTCAGGGTTTCAGGTATTTTGTCCTATTTGTGGATGATTTTACAAGATACTCATGGATCTATGGTCTTAAGTCGAAGTCAGAAGTCTTTCCTATGTTCAAGAAGTTTGTAGCTATGGTTGAAAATGAAAGTCAAGAAACTGTCCAGATTCTAAGAAGTGATAGAGGTGGAGAATACTTGTCAAATGAGTTCCAGACATTTCTCGATGATAAAGGTATTACTCGACACCTTACTATTGCTTATACTCCTCAGCAAAATGGTGTTGCAGAAAGAAAGAATAGAGTGCTTGTTGAAATGATGCAGAGCATGATGGCGTCCAAGAGGCTTTCACCAAAATTCTGGTTTGATGCAGTACATACAGCTAATCACATTTTAAACAGGTCATCTACAAAAGCTTTAAAGGTAATCACACTGTATGAGGCTTATTATGGTAGAAAACCTAATGTGAGTTACTTCAGAGTGTTTGGATCACTTTCTTATGTACATGTTGAGAAAAAGGACCGAGGCAAACTAGATGTAAAGGCAAAGAAAGCTGTTTTTATTGGATATCCTGTTGAAAGCAAAGGATACAAGTTTTATGTTCCAGAGACAGGTGAAGTTATTCTTTCACGTAATGCTTATATTGCTGAAGATAAGGTTTATGATAAAGAAGCAGAAATTCCGGAGTTCATTAGTGAAAATGACTATGGAATTTTTAGAAAGATTTTGGATATACATGTTCAGCCATATCAGGAGGGAGTTAAACCTCAAATTCCTAGTATTCAAGAAAAAGTTGAAGAAAGAGGAATTTCACAACCTTCTACAGAGTCAGTTCCAAAAGAAACTTTGATTCCAGAAATGGAAGAAGTTAAAGTTCCAGAAAGTCCTAGTACCTCCGCAGGACAAATTCCAGAACCTATGGAAGTTGAAAGTTCCAAAAGAGTTTCACCACTATTCAAGGATACACCTACGTGGTTATATCAGACTTGGAAAGATAGTGGTATAAAAACTTTTACTGGAAGAACAAGGAGTCAGACTAGACAACAACAACAAGATCATGTAAGAACAAGAAGTCAAACTAGACAGCAAAAAGATCATGTAAGTTTTGCTGAAGACTTTGAGATTCATGATATTTTGGCACTTACGACTGTTGAAGATGAACCTGCGTGTGTTAAAGATGCACTTAAAATTCCTATTTGGAGAAAAGCTATGCAAGAAGAGATTGATTCTATTCATAAGAATCAAACTTGGCAGCTATGTGAGTTACCAGAAGGAAAGAAGGCTATAGGTGTAAAATGGATCTTTAAAATCAAAAGGAAAGCAGATGGTACTATTGATAGATACAAGGCCAGGTTGGTTGTCAAAGGATATGCACAACAAAAAGGTATTGATTATGATGAGACATTTGCTCCTACGTCTAGGATGACTATTATTAGGTCAGTACTTGCTCTAGCAGCACATTTTGGTTGGCATATATATCAACTTGACATTAAGACTGCTTTTCTAAATGGTGATTTACACGAAGATGTGTATATTCAGCAGCCAGAAGGTTTTGAAGAGACAGGTAAAGAACACTTAGTGTGTAAGCTTATAAAAGCTTTGTATGGTTTAAAACAGGCACCTAGAGCATGGTATGAAAAGATACATACATATCTTTTATCGATTGGTTTCCATAACTCAGATGCAGCTCCAACTCTTTATGTCAAAGCTGAAACAGGTATGATGATTATAGCAATCATTTATGTGGATGATATTATAGTCACAGGTCCCAGAGATGAAGATTTGCAAATGTTCAAAGAAGAATTGAAGCAAACATTTGATGTGAATGATTTAGGCATTCTACATTATTATCTTGGGATTCAGTTTCTGTTTCGAGATGAGTGTATCTACATGACACAGCAGAAGTACATTGAGAAACTTTTGGAAACGTTTCAGATGGGTGATTCTAAACCTATGCAAACACCTATGGATCAGAACACGTCTTTACAAATGGTAGCAGATGCAAAGCCATTTGACGCTACTCTATATAGTCAAGCAGTAGGTTGCTTGATTTATCTTTGTAATACACGTCCTGATATACAGTTTGCAGTTTCTCAAGTATCAAGGTTCATGCAGAATCCGACAGTGTTACATTGGAAAGCAGTAAAGCGGATCTTTCGTTATTTGAAGGGAACTTCAAATTATGCTATGGTATTTTCGAAATCTACATATTTGTTACTAAAAGGATTTTCAGATTCTGATTGGGCAGGTGATATAGACACAAGAAGAAGTACTAGTGGATTTTGTTTTTATCTTGGAGATTGTCTTATCTCATGGTATTCAAAGAGACAACCCACTATTGCCACTTCATCATGTGAAGCTGAATATCGTGCAGCATTTACAGCTACTCTAGAGTCAGTATGGTTGCAGAAGATTTTCAGTTATCTTGATGTAAGGGTACATCAACCCATTCAGATATTTTCAGATAGCCAGAGTGCTATAGCTATAGCTAAGAATCCAATGCATCATGCAAGGACAAAGCATATAGAGGTACACTACCACTATATTTGAGAGCAGATAGCTAAGAAGCACATTGAGCTGGTTTATGTTCCTACTAGTGAGAATGTTGCAGATATATTTACCAAAGCATTGACTAGAGATAGTCATGAGAAGATTTGCAGGTTACTGAATCTTGTACCAATATGACATTGAAGGAGGGATTGTTGGAAGTCAATGTCCTCATTGGTCCAACAAATAGCTTCATAAGAAGCTTTCTCCATATTCTTCTAGGCGGGCGCAACATTCATATAGAAGAGTCTTTCTACACTCTTGTACAAGTGACGACGGGCGCTCATGTGGTCTAGCCCAACGTTCATAAAAGCATCCTCATCGACCAGGGTTCAATCCCCACGCGTTGCGGCAGACGAATTCGTGCTTTTTAATAAAGCAATCCAAAAAAGTCTTCACGGAAAAAGCCGTTCGCAATAGAGGTGTTTTTTTTTGTTATCGTTCTACGATCGTAGCTTTTAGATTGTGCTTTTGGAGGATACTCACAAACTATATAAACAAGGCCTTGGCTCCTTGTATAATCACTCACTCAAAGATCTAGAGCTTGGAGATCTTCTTGAAGACAGAGTGTTCTCACACTCTTGAAGGAGGTGAAGTTGTGGTGAAGGAGAGGCTACTCTCATTGCAGCAGGAAGTCTTCTACGAGGTGGTGGTAACTATCTTTTGTGAGTTAACCTTGTGGTTGATTTACAATTTCGTTACACTATTTTGTTAGCTTCGTTGCTTCATTCTCTTCACACACACTTAGATTATTTCGACATAATCTAAATCTTGTATCATCATCTTCTTATTCCTCCATTAGTGAGTGCACCACTTTATATGGTTGAGTAGTACTCCCATGTTGTAATTTGGACATCTATTATTTTTAGTGAAGTAAGCATCTAGCTTACGTTCCCTATCCTTGTCTCAAGATTTCTTTCTTTCTCTATCTCACTTATCATCTTGTCAATTAAGTTGTGTATGCTCAAGAGGTTTTAGTATTGGAACGATCCTGGGGCCCCAAATTCCAACAATTTTTGTCAATTGCGTGTGGCTGGAAAAAAAGAGGACCGAATACATGAGGGGGCTATCGCATTTTTTGTAGCTCTCTTTTTGGGCAGATAACAGAGAGGAGTGTGCGGACATAGAGAAGGAGCTCTGCTCGGGGATCTTTGGGGAGGTTTTCCTCACTCTTGCTGTAGAGAGGGGGGGGAGAGGTGTGTACCTGCTGAAGAAGGGGATATAGACGGACGACGGCTTGGCTTCGAAATGGTGAAAAAGGGAATGAAAGGGCATGACGGTGGAGGACAAGACTGAGGAATTGCGCGCATTCGGCTGAGCTGGATGGAAGGAAGGACGTTGTCAGAGATGGCTTCTCAAGGGGCCCGCAGATAAAAGGGAAGGGTAAATCATATTGGCAGCAGTTCCGAGAATCAAACAAGAGGGCATTCCGTTAGCGGCAGAGAAATTTGATGATGGGTGGCTCGTAATGGAGGCAATGGTCTACAGCAGACAGAGGGAGAGAAGGCTTCTACGTCTTCATGTCGGATCTCTACAGATTGTGGGGAAAACCAAGGGAAGGTAATTGCTGGAAGGGGAGGAAGTCTTCTGTTCTTCGTGCTCTCAGTTTTTTCTGAACAAGGCAATACTGTGGGAGCGGCTGAGAACGAAGAAAAGGATGGATTCCCTTATTTCGATATACAGGGATATTTGAGATGATCAAAGGTTGTTGGTGCTGTACTGGTACAATAGGTGCTAGCATATCTGCAGAATCTAGGCATTGCAGTCAAAGGAGATTGACGGTTTTGAGAGGAGAAGTTCTGTTGACTTGTCACCTGAGGCCTCGGACTTGAAGCACTATCCTTTCATGAATTGGAGTATCTAAAGCATTTCAGATTGTGTGAAGGATGCTTTGGATTTTCTTGTAATCCACTTGAAGAATGATGATGAGCGAACATAGCAGGCACTTTAAAGCACTATAGGGCCTGTTGCATTTTCTTCCTAGTTCAAGAGGAGTAGTTCAGAGGATATAATTGTTTATGCGAAGAAGACCTTAAGAAAGGGGCTAACGCTAACTTCAATATGATGAAAAAATTGTATCACCTGCACATTTCAGAACTCAACAAGAGATCAAGAAGGTCACGAACCTATTTAAATGTAGAATAGAGATATCAAAAGCTAACTTCCATGCATTTGATGCGAAAGGTAAAGTCAGTCAGGACCAATTTGTACAGTGCAGATATGAGAGAGCTATTGGCCATGAATGAACGATCACAAACAATGAAAACAAAGGGCTGCTGTCTGAGGAGAACACCCGAAGCGATTGTAGATCTACTGTAGTGAAGGGACAAAGAACAGCACCTGCCAACTCAAAAAGAATGTGATTGATTCTTTGTTCAACGTGATGCATTGGTTTTGTAAATGATCATATGCGGAGAGGAGAAGGCTGGAGAAATCAAACGTTGTTCAAGGAATTCCTTTAAAAGCACTTCTGTGCATGCTCGAGGGGAGGAAGTCGTTTTTTTGTGAAGACATTGGAGGAGAAGGGCGCGGTGTGCAGGCATCGAGGAAACAGTTTGGGAGGCCTACTTTGACTCTATCTTCAAGAGTTAGGTAGTCGATGAAGCCGAAGCTTGGGGGACTCTAGAGTTTGAGATCTAAGTCAAAGGGAAGCTCTTTCCTTTTGTTTTTACCACATACTGCTATCGGGGGGTCCGGCTTCTGAAGGGGGTGGGGTTTCTCCCATATAGATGTTGGTGACTGAGGTGGGAGTTTTTCAGGAAGCTTCCTTTGTTGGGTTGTTTTTTTGTGTGCAGGTATGCACGCAGAAGGAGGTGTAAGTTTTATCATCCTTCGTTCTTTTGGCTCTCGAGCTGTAGACAAGGAAGTAAAATTAGGCAAGTAGAGGGGCTCAATGTTTTCTGGAGGCATGATGCATAAAGATTGTAGAGGATGACAGCAGTTCGGGGGTTCGACCCAGCGGTTCTCAACCCGCCAAGAGCAGACCTTCTGGAGGGATTCACTTCTGGTGAAAATGGATACCCCAATAGAAATGAACAGTAGATACTGTTGAAATCATTGCCCTTGTTGAGCAGCTTAGACATGAGGAGTATGAAAGCGGAAGTGACCGAACAAAAGCTGAGTTCATAAGGACAAATATTTGAGACCAGGAACTTACTGATCGTATGTTGGGGTTTGTCAAATGAGATCGCATCTGGAGCACGAATGACTGATTGGTGGCTGAAGTTCCAAGCGAAGGATAAGGACAAAAGCTGTACACTGTTTGGATTAGCTATATCGGCCATCTGGGTGATCGAGGTAAGGGCTGAGCCACCACCCTGGCACTAATTGCTTCTAGACCATGTTTCTCTTGGTATGTCGCATCCTTTGTACTATGGTTGTAGTTTCTTATTGGATACCTGATTGAATCCGTCAGTAGTCATATGCCTGTCTCAAAGATTATGCCATGCATGCCTAAGTGTAGACTCTTTGTACAGTGAGAATGCAAATGACTCAATAAGCACGGGCCCTATTGTAGTCTCTTTGAAGGGTGCCTGGTTGAATCCGCCAATAGTTTTATGCTACAGAGCCTTGCTTTATTTTTGATGCTGCTTTGGATACCTTTCAAATTTGGTCTGCTGCAATGAATGGAGGAAACTCTTATGGCCATACATGGTGCATACGTGGAGGTTCATTTATTTCATATCTGCTGCTTGTTACATGAATTTGCAATGAGAGCTAAAAATTGAGTTGACTCACAACCAATTCAGTTCGCTTGTGTCTTTATAGATGCCACAAAAGAGTCGAAGCTATAGACAAATCAAAGTTGATATCAGTAATTATTGGAATCAAAGCTCATACTTTTATGCCATTAAGATTTTAATCACACACCTACCATGCTGCCGTTAAAATACATATACTCCACTTATTTCCTAAAGGAAGTGTCTCCATCAAGGTACAATCTGTCTAAATAATATGGTACATAACTGCCAGTTAGAACCTTGGACTTATTGCTGATCCTCTGCTTGGCTTGTGTGAAGTTATTTGCTCTTGTCTAGTCTACTCATTTGGCCATAACAGGTTGCTACTATCTTTGGAGGAGTGGAATAAATTCCTTACTCTCTCAGGACTTATGTAAATATGGCCATCTACTAGGAAGCATGAGCCGGAAATCTTTTTTCTTCTCAGTTCATCTTTGTCCTAGGTTTTGGCAGGCACTAATCATTAATTAGAAATCTTCTTCTGCTCATGACATGCTATACGGTTTCGATGTCGATAAATGCAATTGGGGTCGAAAGGGTGTGGAAGAGGGTGAGATAGAGTGTGCGTGCAAGTACATGTGAGGGTGTGTGTGAGCACTTATGTGAATGTATGTGTGTGTAAGATAAAGAGGAGAAAAAACGAGCAGATGAGGAGAAGGGTGGGGCATGTGTGAGAAGGAAAGGAAAGAAGTGGGAAAAGAAAGTGGAAGTGTGTAATTACGTGTGTGTGCATGAAGGGAAGAGAGGAAAGGAGAAAGAGAGAAAAGTGAGGGCATGTGTATAGCGAGAGAACCTGTGTGACATGTACTGTGGATCTTAAAGAGGATATATTCGAGAGCAATTGTGGACTCAGAGTAAATGAAAGTGGCATACTACAAGTTAATTGAACAAAACATAGGTGTGTGTAAGACACTTTCCTTTGGACTAAGAGGCCCTACAATGGTCTATGTGGAAGGTGAAGCGTCTGCCCAACAGATAATGCCAGAATTTTTTTACTGAATAAACCAAACCAAGACACTTGCGTTCAATAACTGAATAGTTACGCTCTGCTAGGGCCAATCGGCGGCTCGCATAATATATCAGCCAAAACCATTTATCCGTCTGCTGCATCAGCACGCTACCAATGGCATTGTCGGAGGCATCCACAAAAACATGAAATGGCAATTCCCAATTCGGTGCTTGTAAAATGGGAGCCTGACTTAACAGTGTTTTCAAGCGGTCGAAAGAAAGTTGACACTCTTCAGTCCAGTCGAACTGACATGGGCGACTGGTTATCAAATGATTAAGTGGTATAGCCATATGAGCAAGCCAACGGAGATGTCGCCCTTGCCACCATATTCAGCCTAAAAACCACATCACATCTTTAGGGGTCTTAGGAGCAGGAGCCTCGAAGACGGCCTTCACTTTGTCTGGATCCACCTGAATGCCTTGTTTGGAAATAACATGCCTGGGTGTGCCAATGTATCCCCGGATAACGAGAAATCATCCAAATACACTCTCATAAATGTGGTGAGATAAGGGGAAAAAATTTCCAGCATGTAGCGTTGGAACGTACTAGGAGCATTGCACAGTCCAAACCACATTACGGTACATGCATAGACACCCAAGTTGGTAATAAATGCAGTCTTGGGTATGTCCTGCTCTGCCATTCTGACTTGATTAGAACCATTGTATCCATCTAGAAAGGAATACATCTCTCGACCGGCCACGTCGTCTAACATGGTATCCAAGAATGGCAATGGAAATGGATCAGGTACAGTTGCAACATTAAGCTTTTGATAGTCCACACATATCCGTAGTTGCTTGTTTTTCTTCAAAACTATAACAATGGGAGAGATCCATTCTGCATGCTTAATAGGCAGAATAAATCCCACCTTCAACAAGCGATCAAGTTCGGCTTTAACCTGTGCCGCATAGTTAGGATTCATCCTGTAACTCGGATGTTTGATGGGTCTTGCATCCGGTTTCAGCACCACTTCGTGTTGATAAATCCGCGGGTCCAACCCCTTCATGTCTCTGTAATCCCATCCAAACACATCCGCGAACTCACGTAGGAGCTGCAACAGGTGCTCCCGGAAAGTCTCGGATAGTCCTGCCTTTATTTTTACTGGTCGTGGGTTGGTTTGATCACCTAAATTGTAGGTGATCAGCTGATCTTCCGGTACATAGAATTGTCGGGGTCTTTCCTCATCATCTCTGGACCATTAGGGAAAAAAATGAACCCTGCATGGGCATTTTAGATTAAGGAGTGATTAAGGATGGAACAATGGGAGGAGGGTGGTGGCCACAGTCTAGTCTATCAATTTACTAGACTAGGCCTAGGCTTCTCTTGGTTTGTGCTAGTCAAAGGCTCTAAAACCACTATGAATCTGTGGTTTTGGTGAGAAGAGTGGTTTGAGATTTCAAATATTTAAATCTTGATCCAACAGATAATGTGATTGTGCCAAAGTCAAGGCTACTTGTAAGGTAAACCATTCGATCATTCAAGAATCGTATGGCTCTGATGTACTTCACAAAAGGAACTGCGAGAGCAACTGTAAGGCGTTCGATTAAGCTACGATCCGAGGGCTGAAGATCATCTCACGTCACCCAAAGCACCTTTTCACATAAGCTGTTGGATGTTCATTTGATCCGATGGCTACGGATCAGAGCTCAAGTTGGCTTGAAAAGCGGACGACCATGCGATCTTGGACAGATCTAACGATTGGTAATGAGTATCGAATTGTGCTCAGCTTGAAATCGAGATCGGCGTTCGATCATGGAGCCATCAGATGGCTGTGAAGGACCCGCGTTTTTCATATCAGCATGAAACATGGTAGACCATTAGATCTTGGACAAATGAAGGGTTGTGATAGACTGCATATTTCACCTTCTCTCTCTACTACGACATTCGAGATACTCAGGCAATCATTATGGTCCCCCATCTCTTTTAATCGCCATCGTTCAAACGAACATATCCAATGGTCTGAATTCAACTCGTCCCATGATACATTTGAAGTTTTTTTCTCCTATATTTTAATAGACAAAACCACCAATGGTATTTTGTGTCCCCTTAATCCTTGACAATCTTAAATTTAATCCCTAAAAATTGGGAATCCTTACAAGGCCCATGCAGGGTTCATTTTTTCCCCTAATGCTGGAGTAATTGTTGAAGCATCACCTCATCCAAAGTCGGTTCAGTATTCGACTCGTGCTCTCCGGTCAGCGGTACCACCATGCAGGCTGCCGGACTCCAATTATCAGTCACCGTTTGTAAATCTACAGTGCCAAGTGCCATCAGGTCTTTATTGGCTCGAAGGAAAGTCTCCTCTTCATCGTCGGAGAGACCATCCAGCATGTGTACAGGCTCCACTAAATATGGTCGTGCGTGTAAGTCACAGAGTTTCATGTCGTCCATCGGGACAACATTCTTCCGGTGATTATTTTTAAAGACTAATTCATGCGCTGACCAGTCTTGCACTACCTTAGCTTGTTTTAGCCAAGGACGTCCAAAAAGCAGATTGTAGTCCAAGCTCGATTCTAGTAGATCTAGCACAACAAAGGTCATTTTGAAAACAAAACCTTGTAGAGTAATTGGAATATCCTGCACCAAGCCCATCGGATGGACTCGAGATTGATCAGCCATACGTACAAAGAATTGAACAGGTTCAATTTGCGTCCACCTTAGCCGTTTGCAAAGGGTTGTTGTGGCAATATTGACACTAGATCCGCCATCAATTAAGACTTGTGTGATTTTGTGATTTTTGTACCATACCGTAATTAGTGGTACCGTATGGTCCACCATTGGGTCCAATTCCGGTTGGATTGTAGCTGTTGCAGGAGTACTTGAGGAGCCTGGACTAACCTGCCGCTAGAACTGTTGTCGAACTCCAAGGACCAAAGCCAATAATTGACCCAAGGGCAATGTAATTGATGCCTTGGACAGAACATCCCACACCGAATCAATTGTGTCTGTTTCCAGTACGGTTTTCGGTATGGACTCTGGTACCATATGAGTCAAATTTTGCTGCTCTGGTACCTTCGGCAGGATACTTTGCTGCGTCACCGAAACTGGATCAGGGAAAATAGCTTGTTCTTGCGTAGCCCACTTGCAACGACTTTTGTTGTTCATGAATTCCTAGTTCGAAGATCTCCGCAGCTGGCTGTAGTTGCTTGCCCAATCGTGTTTGTACCGCTCCTGCTTGTGTATCCACAGGTGAGATATACACCATATTTACCATCGGATGTTGTCGTTCTTTTTTCTTTTTGTCATACTCCGTTGCATCTTTGCAGAACCTCCGGATATGCCCTATTTCCACACATTTAGATGTACCTTCTCCTGACGGGCCTGCATTCCACCGAGCTTGACCGAAGTTATTTGTCCGCCCCCCTCGATAATTCCTATATCCCTGGTACGGGCTCATCTGTGGTGGTACATAATGGCTAGCCGATTGTCCCGGCTCTTGAATGATGGCATTAACCGCTACTCTGTTCTGTACCTTGGCATTATATGGACAAGTCTCCGTGGTATGATCTATTATGTGGTAGATGGCACAATACATTTGGTTCAGTGCACATGTTGAACTGTTGTGCCCTGGGTTTTTGCATTTGGCACATTAGACTTATTTCAAAGGGTCCTCGTTAGATTGCCTAGACGCTTTCAGCCATTCCAAGTCCTCGATAAATCCGCCCACTTTTTTCTCTAATTGTAACACAATAGCAATTATGGCATCTAAAGTCATTCCACCCACACACCTTATGATCATAATCTTTCTTCAATTGGGGCTTTAATCCATTGATGAACCATTGAGTAATAATGTCATCTGGTAGATTAGCATGCGTGGGTGGCAACTGCCTTAGATGTGTCTGAAATAGCGTGGCATAATGATGTACAATTTGGTGTGGCTTCTGCCTATTGTTCTGCAAGTAGTCAAAAATTTTGGCGGGGTTCTTCTTCAATCAAAACCGTTGTAGAAAGGCATCCTTTACATCATCATATTGCCGAAAGTGGTTCAAATCGTATTCAATTAGCCATCCTGAAGCTTCATTAACCAGGTTTTCCTGGAACACAATAGCTTTGTAGGCAGGGTCTGCTAGGTAGTTCAGAACTGCATAATTAATCTCAAAGGTCTGCACATGCGCATCTGGATCATCCCTCAAAAATCCTCCAAATTTTGTATACGTGACCCCTGCTGGTACCGGACGCGGTGGGATACCCTGTTGCTGCTGATGTTGCGGTTGTGGCTCTGGCAGTGTTTATTGCTGTTGTTGTGAGCCACTCATGGTGCTGTTGTTGGTGGTGTTGTGGTTACCTGAATCTTGGGGAGATATCTCTTGATCTTCCTGAGCTGTATGATCAACTTGCTCACTTTCCGGTACTAAAATGTCGTTGAACCATTTGCTTAACTCCAATTCTATCAGCCCTTCCTCAAGTTTGGTGTCAAAATTAGCTAGACTTGCACTGAAAAGTGGTGAATGCAATGAGTGTCCACGGATCAGCACCGCAGTTTCATCGAAAAGCTTCGAATTGCTACTAGGTAAAGCCGAACTCTCACCGAAACTTGTCGAATTCTCACCGGACCAGACTCCACTATTATCGTAAATGTGTTCACCGGATAACGCGAACCTATCACCGAAAGTGACCGAATTCTAACCCGATACTGCAGAACTGACTCCGCAGTGCGTCTCTATACAACCAGAAATCACCCTACTTTCTCCCAAAGGTGCCGGACTCGCACTTGAATTCACCGGAATCTCAGCATGTGCTATCGAACTACCGCCGAAATTGCTGCTGGCTGGCTGTACCGAACCTTCTGCAACTAGAGTTAATTGTCCTGTACTTCTATCACCAGGGGGTGTTCCTAATAGATTCAGAACTGCCCAAGGATGTTGATCTCTCCAGTACTTGGGGTATGCTTCACCAGAACGTGTTACCTATTGGAGATAGACGTCTGCGGAAGCACGCGAACAACACAAGGAAGAAGAAGAAGCTTGGAGCACAAACACACAATACTGAATGTATTACTAGAGAATGTACAAAGATAAGTAGCCCATTAGGGCAATAGGCGTATATACAAGCCGGTGGAAAAAAAACCTCCTAAAGAGGGAAAAAAGTGCCCCGGCGGTCCTAGTGTGTTCACACACATCACTACCTAAATATATCAACAAAACCCCCCTGGGAGTGATGCGGTGAACAAGGAGCTGGCACTCATGTATAAGGAAGTGCCAAGCTATGTGGAAATCACTCCACAAAAGGAAGTAAGCCCAAAGCTTTGCGAAAAGCTTCAAACTTCTCCGTAGGCAGAGCCTTTGTGAAAAGGTCTGCAATGTTCTCCTGCGTGGGCACATATGCCAAGCTGATCTCCCCAGCAGAGAACCTCTCCCTGACATAGTGATAATGCACCTCAATGTGCTTAGTGCGAGCATGGAACACAGAGTTCCTCGCAACTGCCAATGCGCTCTGACTGTCAGTGAAGATGGTGGTGGCAGAAGACTGGCCAACACCGAAATCAGCCATAAGGCGTCTGAGCCACACACACTCAACAGTAGCTGTGAACGCTGCCCTATACTCAGCCTCAAAACTGGAAGTGGCCACAGTAGGCTGCTTCTTGCTCAAACAAGATATACATGAGCTACCAAGCATGAAGCAAAAGCCACTAGTGGACACACGAGTGTTATAGCAACCAGCCCAATCTAAGTCAGAAAAATCATGCAAATCTGGTGGTAGTGATCCCCCCTTGGGATAAAACAACCCAAGTAGCCGAGTATCACTCAAGTAGCGAAAGATGCGCTTAACCGCCTTCCAATGCGTGACTCCTGGGCAAAGGCTACAAGTGCACAAATGCTCCGAATAGTAGTCATACGGCACGTAGGTGCAAAGGTCTCATCAAAATCAATGCCTCTTTCCTGCACATAACCCTTTGCAACAAGCCTAGCCTTATACCTGTCAACTGTGCCATCAGGTTTACGCTTCAGCTTGTATACCCACTTAGTGCCAATGGCCTTTTTGCCAAGAGGCAAGTCACATAAAGACCATGTACCATTCTTCATTATAGCATCATATTCAGATTGCATAGCAGCCATCCAATTTTCTGAATTCTGTGCTTCATCAAAAGAAACAGGCTCATTCTCATCACAGAGACTAGACGCAACCATAGCATAGCAATCTGATGCAAAGGAGGCACTATGAGAGCCTGAACGAGTACGATATAACAAAGGTGCATCTAATTTGCTGTCACGCAAAGTCTGCACCAGCCATTTTTGCATAGTTTTTGCCTGCTCAATATCAGCTCTCTCATCAACAAGTGCATCATGTAAATCTGCTTGAGAAATGGAATGATCTGCATCATCATATGAAACCTGCAAAGGCTGAGAAGTTGCCTCATTAGGACCAGCACTAGACTATCCACCTGTAAAAAGAGGCATCAAATTATCATACATGTCTTTGGAGCTAACAGATGTCTCCTTAGAACATGAAAGCAATGGCTGAATAGCATCTTCCACAAAGACAACATCACGGCTAACCAGAATGTGTTTAGTTTGTGGATGATACAGACGATAACCTTTACTTTCAGAACTATACCCAACAAAAATACATTTTACTGCCTTATCATCCAATTTTCTGCGATGTTGTTCAGGCACTAGTGCATATGCCAAACAACCAAAAACACGCAGTGGCTTGCAATCATGCCAAGCCTCATATGGAGTGATAGACTGCAGCGCTTTAGTGGGACACCTCTTCAGTACATATGTTGCACACATGATAGCCTCAAGCCAAAAACTATATGGTAAAGCCTGAATCTTGACCATGCACCTCACCATCTCCATGAGTAACCTGTTCTTTCGTTCAGCAACTCCATTCTGTTGAGGTGTATATGGCACTATATACTGGTGTTTTATCCCACGTTGAGCCAAAAATGCATTAAAATCAGAAGACATATATTCCCCCCCTCGATCAGAATGGAGGGTGCCGATTTTACATGCTGAGAGATTTTTAGCCAAAACCAAAAACTGTTTAAAGCACATGAACACTTCGGACTTTGCTTTGAGTGGATATACCCATGCATGCCTGGAAAAATCATCAATGAAAGTCACGAAGTAAAGGTAATTTCCAAAAGAAGGTGTCTGCATAGGACCACAGACATCACTATGTACGAGTTGCAATTTCTGAGTAGCCCGAACTGAACCATCTTTTGAAAAGGATCAACGCTGCATTTTGCCCAAAATACAGCCTTCACAAACATGTTTTCTAGGTGCCTCAAGTTTGGGCAAAGAGGACACCATTTCAGATTTCTGCAAGCGTAGCAAACTAGCAAAATTCAGATGACCTAAGCGTGCATGCCAAAGCTTTGCATCTGACATAGCCTGAGAATCATTTACTGCACATGCCAAATCACTTACAGATCTTTCATAGTCTATGAGCTTATACAGCCCACGACATAAAATGCCAGAAGCAATAATCACATCGCCATTTGAGAGATCATGAACTGTACACCTGTCATCAACAAATTTCACAACCAAGCCAATCTTGGCTAATGTAGAAACGGATAACAGGTTCTTTTTGATCCCTCGCACAAATAAAGCATTTGACAAAGTGAAAGAACTACCATCAGTAGTAGTCAAAATGATCTTACCAACTCCCATAACAGGATAAGAGGATTTGTTGCCACATGTAACAGTATTCCCTGTAGGGGCAGGTTTGAGTGAAGAGAAGAAACTGCGCTGCGAGGTAATATGTTTGGTCGCCATGAGAAGATGGGTCAAAACTGCAGACAATAGTAAACGCCCATTCCTCTTCCTGCATAAGATTTGCAGACTCTGTTTTTGGTGTAGAGACCTCTGCAGCAACCATTCCAGCCTCTTTCTTCTTTGCCTCTTTAGCAGCCACTTTTGGACAGTTCTTTATGATATGATCATTGCCTTTACAGTACTTAAAAAACAATTTCTGCTTTTCTGATTTTTTCTCATCTTTGTCTTGGTTCTTTGAATGTGCAGCATTTGCAGATTTCTGCTTACTAGTAGAAGAGCTCCATTTTCCTTTGCCGTTCTGACTAGCCAGGAAAGCTTGATCTACAACTCACATAATGGACCTGTTCTACCTGGATTGATCTTCCTACAACAAAACAGAGACTAACTCCTCAAATGATAAGGCATTCGGATTGCCTTTCATCATCAACCGAAGAGTAGAAGCAAAACTCTGATATGAGTCAGGAAGACCATTCAGAACGGTCTGTACAAGTGAGCTATCTGGTATAACCTCATCAGCAGAAATCAACTGTTCCTTCAAATCTTTGATCTTCATTAGGAAACTGTCCATAGAATCACCTTCATTCATGTGCTCACTCTCCAACTGTTTTCGGAGGTAAGCAACACGAGCCTCATTCCTAGTTTGGTACAATGTGGTAAGTGTATCCCAAGCATCCTTAGCTGTTCTGCAAGAGCGAATGTGAGGAATAATGGCACGTTTGACAGACAAAGCTATCAATGCATGTGCCTAGGCATCTCTGCCATCCCAGCGAATCTTCTCTGCAGTAGGTGCAGCAAAAACAGCAGCACAAACAAAAATCTACGGAATATCATCTTCGACACCATCTTCATTAGCTCCAGCACCCGTATTTGCAGTACCTGTAGTCAGAGGTGTAACAGGACGTCTTTCAATACCCTGCACAATGTTCCACAATCCTTTTGCAACCAATACATGTCGCATCATATATGCCCACAATGGGTAGTTGGTACCATCCAACTTATCCTCAACAGCCAACATACGGAATACATCATTGCTTTCAGCCATGGCCGGTGACTAAAATACCTAGATGCAGAAAATTGATTGTATCCCAAAACGTTGAATGGAACTTCCTAGACGAATTCTGCTAGACCTGTAGCAGACTTTGAGATGCTTAAAGTGGCGAACAGAAACTGGTATATACCTTTGGCACAAAAAGACGAAATGGCCTGCACAAGCGCTGCGATAGTGCGTTCGGAGGCCGAAACGAGCTCAGATCGCGATTTTGGCATGACATAGCAAAGCTGTTTTGATCTCTGAAACACCCTGAGTATGCTCACCAAATTTCATGCAAATCTGAGACTGCAAAGAGAGTAGTGTCGATGGCGCTCTAGATGAAGCGACGACCTGCTGTGATACCAATTGTTGGAGATAGACGTCTTCGGAAGCACGCAAATAGCACAAGGAAGAAGAAGAAGCTTAGAGCACAAACACACAATACTGAATGTATTACTAGAGAATGTACAAAGATAAGTAGCCCATTAGGGCAATAGGCGTATATACAAGCCGGGGGAAAAAAACCTCCTAAAGAGGGAAAAAAGTTCCCCGGTGGTCCTAGTGTGTTCACACACATCACTACCTAAATATATCAACATTACCGGCATATATCAAAGAATTCTTCGTCAATCTTTAATCTTCGGTGTAAACAACTACTCCATTTCCCACAGACGACGCCAATGTTAAATGTTAAATGTTAAAACCCTTTTACTGTTTAAGGTTTAATTCATGACTGGGTTCTTGGGATGGTCAGGGGTCTATAAACAGAGGCCCTATTTATATTTTCCCAAACTACAGATTAAGATTATATGACTCCACTGAATTGAGCGCTAAACATATTATCTTCGAGTACTACTCTGCATACGTTCGTTAATGCACCTTCACGTTAGAACGGTTATCGTGTAACTCTTTCACTTAGCACAGTAATCCAATTACGTAATACTTCATTAACTTCACTTAATGATTAAACTTAATCAACAAAATAGACTCGGTTACACAGAGTTCTGCAACAGCGCTCGCTTCCGGCTTCCGCCCATACAAACAGTCTGACGACTCATCCTCTGCATCACGCGACTTCTTTCATTAATATTGTCAAAGAGTACAATGTTGCGCTATGCCTTTCCATCATGCGTGTGACTTTTCAAGATATATTTTACAAGAAATATGAGTTCCTTTCTGATGGCTTACAGTCGGCATGTGTAGTTCTTCCTTCAAAGAGTTCTTGGCTTCCTAAGAGGTTACATGTATCTTTTTTATGAGTGTTTAGATGAGAGTAATAGCTTTAGTGTTGAATTGAGTGACTTTGAAGAATAACTTGTCATTGATCTCCTACAAGGCGGAAGCAATATTATGCAATAATTCTTTTTCCTATTGTAATTGTTGGACCTTGTATTGCATTTCATTAAGTGTAGCATGTGGAACCATATTCTGGCATTTCAAATCAGAGATAGTCTTGAGATTTCGCTCGTTGGCCTCCCTCATATTATTGACTTGCTTGGATGTGCATGTGCATGTGTGTGTGTATGTGTATGTACATGCATGTATGTGTGTATATGCATGTTCATATGTATGAGCATGCATGTGTATGTACATGCATGTGCATGTGCATGTATATATATATATATGTATATGTGTGTGTATGTATATGTGTATTAGTATGTGTGTATGTGCATGTGTATGTGTATGTGTATGTGCATGCATGTGCATGTGTATGTGTATGTGCATGCATGTGCATGCATGTGCATGCATGTGCATGTGCATGTGCATGTAGATATTTTTATGCATGTGCATTTGTGTGTATATGTGTATGTGTGTGTATGTGCATGTGTATGTGTAAGTGTATGTGCATATGTGTGAATGGGCATGTGTATGTGAATGTGTATAAGTATGTGTGTCTGTGTTTGTATATGTGTGTATGTGCATCTGGATGTGTTATGTATAAATATGTGTGTATGTGTGTGTGTATGTGTATGTGTATGTGTATGTGTATGTGTATGTGTATGTGTATGTGTATGTGTATGTGTATGTGTATGTGTATGTGTATGTGTATGTGTATGTGTATGTGTATGTGCATGCATGAACATGCATGTCTATGTGCTTGTGCATGTATATGTGTGTATGTGCATGTGCATGTCTACATATATGTGTATGTGCGAGTATGTTAATTTATGGAAAACAAAACACTTTAAATGATATAGGAACACTGAAAAATTTACTTACAATAACTATCCGTATATAATGCTCGGTGAACTTATTCAATAACCTACCATAAAGAGAGAGAGAGAGAGAGAGAGAGAGAAACCAAAAGAGAGAGAGAGAGAGAAAGAGCAAAAGAGAGAGCTCGAGCTCGAGCTCGTAAGCGTGGTGCAAATATGAACATTGGTTCACTCTTCAATAAAATGCGTTCGCCTCTGGAAGGTGGCGTTCGCCTCTGGCCTGGCCCCAGCCAAGTGCTGGAGAAGTGCGGTCGACAAGTCTCGTAAGATCATGATCAGAACTAAGAAGATGCTCGAGGCTGTGCGGCGGGCTCGTAGGGAAGCTCTTTACCACAGACTCCGGCGGCTCGAGGAGGAAGTGAACAAAGGAAAACACCAAGCCCAGAAAGGTCTCCGAAAAATCAGAGCAGTGCTGAGATACGAGGAAGAAATACAAAGGAAAAACTTGCAAATCTTCTTCAAGGAGTGGTGGGCCGGCAAAGCCGACAAACCCACCAAAGAGATGTGCCGTATCCTTAAAAGGAAACACAACAGAGAGTCGATCCCCCTACTGCTAGATCCACATGGCAATGTATGCAATTCGGAAGAAGATAATTTTGGCATCATCGAAGGGCACTTCACGAGACTCCTGGGAACCTCGAACCCCCTCTCCCACCATAGAAGGGACTGCATGGCTGCCATTTCTAGGGTTTCCCCCCAGAGAATACCACCGAACCTCCACTCCCTGCTTCATGCCCCTATCTCTGAATCAGAAATCATTGAGGTCATTGATGCCCTCCCCCTCGGTAAAAGCCCGGGACCCGACGGACTCACTAACGAGTTCTTTAAATCCTTCAAGCTGGTGGTTGCCACCCCTCTTCGGATGGTTTGGCAAGAAGCGCTAAAGTTTGGTGCTCTTCCTTCTTGTCTAAATAATGGAATTATCAAGTTGATACACAAGAAGGGGGAAAAGAACAGAATCGAGAACTGGCGGCCTATTACGATGCTCCAAACAGGATACAAGATCATCGCCAAAGTCATGGCCAACAGACTCTCGTGCCACCTGAGATATTGGCTTAGTGAGGACCAAAAAGGCTTCATCAAAGGCAGGTCTATCCTGGAAACCATTATGGATATTTGGGAAGGTATTCAATTTGCAAATGAGTCTAATCAAGATGTGGTTTTCCTCAAGATCGACTTTGACAAAGCCTACGATAGGCTAGAATGGGACTATATTCTGCAATCGCTCCAAGATCTCGGATGTAGTCAAGAATTCACCAAGATGATCGCGACCCTTCTCGGAAACGCAACGACCCAAATTAACGTTAACGGCAAGCTTTCGAAGGCGATCCATCTTAAAAGATCTATTAGACAAGGGTGCCCTCTGGCCCCCCTTCTCTTTGCCATCGCCACTGAGGGGCTGAGCCGACTTGTGGCGCATCATGTGGAGGCTAGCAATATCAAAGGCCTCCGGCTGCCTCACGACCACAGTCAAATCATCATGAGACTTTTTGCCGATGATATGAATGCGTTCGTTCACAATGATAATACCAGCCTGGAGACTTTCTGGAGGTGTCTCCATATCTTTTGTGAGGCCTCTGGATCCAAAATCAACCACTATAAGTCCGCCTTTAGGGCTATTGTGGGACATCATCCTGGCCTTCTCATTGATCATGGCTGTCAAATCATTCCGCAGGGCCAAATCCTTCGACTTCTTGGAATCCCCTTGGGGTTTGGCGTCTCTATGGAGCAGCGATGGAACTGGGTGCTGGCCAAACTTGAAAACAAGCTTAACTATTGGAGAGGCATGCAAATCAATCTCGCTGGACGAGCGATGGTTATCAACACGTTCCTCCTCTCGTCTACCATCTATTTCCTTTCGTGTTGGAGACCGAATGAGCAAGGCCTGTCCAAGCTGAATAGTATCTGCAGAAACTTTCTTTGGACGGGTGATCATAACAGAAAGGGGGTGCCTAAAATCAAATGGGCCATCTGCACCAGCCCTAGAGATAGCGGGGGGCTTGGTATCCTGGACATTGGGTGTATGGCTAACAAACTGGCAGCCAAATGGATGATTAAGGCTTGGTGCAATAGGGAGGCCTCGTGGGCCAAACTGATCTTCAGAAACAAGCATGAGTTGGCCCTCACGGGGTTCCCGAACTGGAAGAATCTTGACATCATGACCCTGCTTTTCTCCCCAATACCCGTCTTCCCGAAAGGCTCCAATCTTGTGTGCTCTCTTTGGAAGGGCTGGAATAAAGTCAAAAGCTTCACTAGAATTAGTGAGGACTGGAAGTGGGCGGCCGGAATCAGACAAAACGACTCTATCTGGTTTTCGATACATGGCATCCGGAGTGTGGAGTCGTGGAACATTCAAAATGCCAAGAAGTTATGGAACAAAGGATTCAAAAAATGGAAACACCTCTAGAAACATGACACCAACAGCTGGATCAACTTCGAGGATATCGACCCTCGCATAAACATCTCCTACGAAGAATGGAACACTTTGCAAAGCAGATGCCTCGCTTGGGAACGTCCCAAGACTCGCCTTCTCATGGGACACGACACACCGAACTTGCTTGGTCTCAAATGGCACAATGGAAATAGCCTACTCAAAATCCCGAACATCAAAGAAACGGCTGACCTCCACATCAGCCTCAACAAGAAGTGGTGCCTGTCTTGGATGCGGCTTTGGTGGGACATGAAATTCATGGGTATCTGGCACCCCCTAATTGAGATTAAGAAGTCGGTCCTCTTATGGCAAATTCTTCATCGAGGAATTTGGACCAACCATAAGGCTAGCAAACTTTGTGGGATCCCTCCTTGGTGCAAACGCTGCCACCGTGCTATCGAAGACGTCCCACACATTTTCCTTACTTGCCCCAACTCCTACAGAATCTGGCAGACGGTTGGAATGAAAATCAGACTTCAAAAACAGCCTAGTTGGAAACAAGTCCTTTTGGGAGAAGCGATCGGCTGCTCTGCGGCACTCTGGAACGCCATCAGAGGGGAAGTCCTGTGGAAAATTTGGCGGGAGCGGTGTGCTCTCAACTTCGGCGATCCCCCCAGGGAGTGGTCGATTGAGAAATCACTATTCCTCCTTGGCAAGAGGATTGTTAACAGTAAGAAATCCCCCCCCTTCAGGCACCATCAAGTCCTCCTCTTGATCAACAACAAGCTCAAACCCAAGTGGGCCCCGCATGAGGGCGATGAGAGGGTGATTAACCTTCTCTGTAATGCAACCTAGGATTCAATCAAGCTTCCCCTGCTTTGTGGGATTTGGGGGGTCCCGTGGGCACTAGTCCCCTTCTATTGTACCTTTGTTTCTTAATTTAATTCAAGTCCGGGAGAGTAGGCTATTGCCGAACTTCCTTTATATTAAAAAAAAAATTAAAATGCACATAAAATGACAATCGAAGAGTGATACTCTTTTTTTGTTATGATCAAAATCAAGCATTGCATAAGTGATTCTAGGAAGTCATATAAATAATGTTAAATTCTCTTTGTCTAAGGCTTCATCTAAGCAATGCTTTAGCATCACATATTCATCTTCGCCTTAGCATCGCATATGTAATGCTCATTACCATCGCATATGTAGTGCTTTTAAGCATCGCATATGTGATCATGTCGCATAGACAATCTTTTTTAAATGTCGTGGGAAGCCTTGTAATATACATTGCTATGGGCATTGTTTAATTGACAGTGTGTGCTCGATGCTCTATGCGATGGAATGTGCAATCACAAAGTGATAAAATTGTATCATGTCAACCATCTCTATAGAGTATCATGCAAGAGACTAAAGATTACAACCACCACGTGCTTGAGATATGAATCCCCTCCCAACCTTATGCCTGTATATATAGCTGCTCGAATCAATGAGGACCACAAATGTAACTAGAGTCCACAAGTGCATGTGCAATCTCCTCCACTCCTTTAATACCTTCCACTAGAGTCTACTAGTGGTTGAAGTAATCTTGACCATTGCTTTAGTATCTTCCACTAGAGTCCACTAGTGGTTGGTGTATTCCCCACTCAAGTTAAGTCTCTCTAGACTCAAGTTAACTCGTGTTAACTTGAGTTAGAGGGCTTTAGAGCTCTTTGGGCAAAACTCTCTTCCCATGCTCCCCATGGGGCTTGAACCCAAGACCTCCTCTTTCATAACCTTGAGACCTAACCACTAGGCTAAGCAGATCACTTGTTTAAGAGAGCACATGAACTTATGCTTAAGTCTAGTCTCGATATCTTTGGCCATACATGTGAGTGACCAAACAATGTTTGTTTTCATATATGTCTGAACCAGTCAGACCCTTAGATTATAGAATTACTTTATTACATTCTTTCCCACTTGAGAAAGGTTTTCTTTCTTGAAAATATATATAGTAAGTATAGGCAACCCCCGAGCCTCATGTTCTTAAATTGAAAGAACATGGTTATGTTCTAAAACTAGAAGAACATGTATCATCTATGTCATGGGATCCCTACCCAAATGATTCAAAACACTGTGTGGTTTTGCACTTTGATAAACTAGTCAAAGTAAAAAGTAGTAAATGAATTATAAGCATGGATCTAAAAACATCCCTTCCCAAATCACTTGTGTCTCTATGTGCAATCTAGGCATAAACATGTGAAATGGATGGATTCCAAGTACTAGTTCATTTTTGGGCATAATTGATGCATGAAGATAGTACCTAAGAAGGGATTCTTATCCCATAAAAGACTTTGTGAACTCTTGATTCACTTGAATTTGATTTGGAAAACTTGAAGTATGGTTGATCCATACATCTAACTTGGATGTTTGTATAGTGGTTTACTCCCATCCAATAGTTACTTGATTTTTTCACCCAACTCGAGGACTACTTTATCCTAATAGGCTTAAAAATCCTATCTAAATTGTAGGAGAAAGTTTTCCATTTACTTCGGATCAACCATACTCAGTACAACAGATCAGGGGCATACTGACGTTGTGCATACCGATGGTCACTCATCGGCATCGGTATGACCATTCAAAACCCTTGAAAAACCATGGAGGCAATATACGCATCGAAAACTATTGCGCCAGTATTAGCATTAGTATGAGCATTGGTAGTTTCCATTAATTTACCGATGCTCATGCCAACGCTCATACCGATGCAGTGTTTTAATCGGATGCGAGAGCAAAAACTCGACATTCATCGTGTTTTGAAACAAAACCTGCTATTGTCGAGTTTGCATGCACGAGCTACATCTCTTTGTTTCTCGCTCTCTCTCTCTCTACGCACACCTCTCTATTTCTCTAGATCTGAAGTTTTGGTAAGTATCACACATACTGTAGCACTCTTTTCTCTTTCTTTATGTTTTCCCTTTTCTAATTTCTCTTCTCTTTAGTTTTGCAAGAGATTTTGGCATCAGGTCGTTGGAATTCGACGAAGGACAACATTAAGTGGACTTTGATGACAACAATCCAAACAATTACATTGATGTAAGTGATTGTTTTGTTTTTTATTGACATAGAGAGAGAGAGATGAAATAAAGAGAGAGATCTAGAGAAACATAAAGAGAGAGAGCACTACAACATATGAGGGGCATACCGATGCTGCCTATATCGATGGTCACTCTCGGCGTCGGTATAAATGTTGGAAAAGTCCACTTAAAGATACCAATGGTCAAGTGACCGTCGGTATGACCGTTTAAAATGGATCATCAGGATGTCTCGTGATTGTCGGTATATGCATCGATATATCCGTCAGTATGATCGTCGATATAAGCATTGGTAATTTCGAGTAAATTATCGATGCTTATACCGATGCTCATACCAACGGATATATTGGCGCCATGTTTTAAACATATCGAGAACTCGAGAGAAAAACTCAACATTTTGTGTGTGTTTGAGTACTGGTTGTCTTCTGTCAAACTTGCACGCGTGAACCAAATTGTGGCCTTCATTATCTTGTGCACACATACACACACAGATCTCTCTCTACACACACACTCTCTCTCTCTATTTAGATCTCACATCTTGGTAAGTGGTGCACGTACTCTTAGCCTTTGTCTTTCTCTATGCTTTAGGGCTTATAATTTCTCTTCTCGTATATAAATAATTTTATCAGGGTCCGGAGCCGTACCTTTAGCAGATATCACATGTCCCAAGAGAGTTCCTTCTTTGGAATTCGACGATAGACGACATATATTACGCTTTGATGACAACGATCCAAAAGAGGGACATACCTGTAAGTGATTGTTTTATTCTCTATTGATAGAGAGAGAAAGAGAGAGAGAGAGAGAGAGAGAGAGAGAGAGATGAGAGAGAGAAAGAAAGAGAGAGAGAAAAGAGAGAGAGAGAGAGATAAAGAGAGATGAAAGAGAGGAAGATAGAGATAGGAAGATAGAGCATACATACACACACACACATCTACACATCTACACATGCATACATACACACATACATGTACACACATGCATACATACACACATATACACACATGCATGGATACATGCATGCATACGCACACATACACATATACACACATGCATACAAGCATACATATGCACACATATATACACATGCATACACACACATACACACACACATGCATACACACATACATACACACACATATACACACACATATACACACACACATACATACACACATGCATGCATACATACATACACATATACACACATGCATGCATACACACATATACACATATACACACATGCATACATACACACACACATGCATACACACATAGATATACACACACAATACACATATGCATACACACACACACAGATACACACATTCATACACACACATATAAACACATATGCACTACAACAGATCGATGGTATACCGAGGTTTTTACCGAGGAAAATGAACGTGGCTTTATTTGCCGCAATGTCGGTGTAAAGGTCGGTATGCGCGTCGGTACAAAAGCGTCGGTATATGCGTCAATAATACCGATGCCCATACCGAGGCCGCTCTTGAGTGTTCCGTCCCATATACCGTCAGCTGCTGGGTGTACCGACGCTTATTCCGAGGACATTATTGGAAGTACCATCGCGTATACCGACGACCATACCTGCAAATTTTTTTTTGTGTAGAGTGTGTTGTCTTTTGCTACAGAAACATTACCATGATGTTGCTTAATAAAAGACAATACACTCTGCCCAAAAAAAAACCGAGTACATGTGATATGTACTCTAATGTCAACCAAAATATGATTTCATGAAACAGAGTATTATTGGACACAAAAGAGATAATCAGAATGAACCATGAACCATGTACAAAAGAAGTTATATATTTCAATAATGAAGCATGTACAAGAGTGTGGAAAACTACTCTCATATATGATGCTTTTACAAAATGTGGCAAAGCAATGTATTGCCATATGAAAATCAAATACAATATTTTTGTGTTCCACTGCCATACACATGCAAAGAACGTTCCATATCAACAGTCCTGCAACAAAGAACATTAATGGAATGAGATAAATTCACATGAAAATTACAAACAACAAGTAAAAACCAAGTTTATAAATTAATTACCTCATCGCAAACGCTCCCATGAAACGACCGCACCGCGTACCTCCAAGTCCTCCAATAGTGCAATCAACCCATGACGATATCCGTAAGACTCCTCCGTTCGTGTTGGAGGACGACCCATTGCCAGCTCCTGGAACAAATATACAAAAGATTAGAGGAACATACATGAGAAATTTAACACAAATAAATTCAATAAATGAAATGGTACTTACAAACTCATGACGCATCGTGTCATATCCGTCGCTGCCCAAATGTGACAGTCCAACCGTATCTAAACGTGTGGCTGCGGCATCTCGCTGCTGGCGATATCGGTCAGGAGTCTTCTGCTGCTCGTCATGAATCACGTCCCACTCCTCAGTATCTAACCATACAGGATTTGGTAAGCTTGCTCTAAAAGCATCATGACCTCGGATCGTCGATGGGACATAACCTCACGTGCAGTGTGCAGAATCCACTCTGAACTGACAAGAGACTGTCCATCGACTGGTCGGAACTCCTGATAAATCGTCTGTGTGATATAACTCTTCCGATCTTTATCCTGTTCACTCCATTTCAGCATGATAGAGTGTCCAAACTGGATGGAGCAAAGCTGTCGTATGCGTGCACGCATTGCTTTGCCAGTCGCATCCATCACCGGAACTCCATCTCGGATACTATACACCTTGGAGTCATTATGGTCATGAGCACCCCAAGGTGTACGTGGTGTACTGCATTGCGTACCTACATCTGAGATACTCGTCCTAGGAGTAGAAGCGGGCGACACAACGTCCATCGCACTGCCTCCACAACAGCTACCTCCTCCGCCTCCAGATCTACCTGTAGATCCACTCCTAGAACCTCCTGCTCCAGAGCGTGACCTCGATCTACGAGACGGTCCAGAACTTGTATCGCGTTGAGGTGTCGAACGCACATGTCTACTAGTAGACCCAGTAGGAGATGGCTGAAAAGATGGTCGTGGTGGAGTCACAAAGCTAGGAGACATACCTCCTACGAGAGTAGCACCACCCGCAGGAGTGACACTGGCAGGAGCGACACCGGCGGGAGTGACACCAGTGGGAGTGAGGCTAGCAGGAGTGAGGCCGGCAGGAGTAAGGCCACTAGGAGTGAGGCCGGGAGGAGTGCTACCTCAAGTGATCCAATACTGTGATGCAGCAATCATATACGCGGGAGGAACCTGAGAGATGAACTCCAAAAACTGCTCCTCTATCATGGAATGTGGAGTGACCGGAGGACTGTCTCCCATCGTGCTCTGTAATAAAAGAACTCAAGAAATCAACATGCGATAATAAAAGTAATATAGAGAATAAACAAAAAAAAACAAAAAATAGTACGTACAAGTGTTTATTCAAAAGTCCTCTAGTCTAGCATCCTCTTGAAGATCCGATGCACCGAGAATATCTATCTCTATATTGATGGCTTCTAAATCGCTTGCTATGCTGGTTTCTTCCTGATCATCGTCTATTGATTCGTCTTCTCGAACAATGACCTCTTCTTCAATGACCTCTTCTTCTCGAACTATGTTCTCAAAAATTTTTCTACTACGTGGAGCGACTTGTAAAACAAATAGCCACTCTGGTTCTTTTGAATCTGGTATAAAAACAACTTGCTCACAGTGTTCGGGAAGTACAAATGTATCCCTTTCATTTGTCCATAATCTTGTGGAGTCGACTTGAAGCAAACCGCTTTTAGCTCGTCTCACTGTTGCGTTTCTTCCAGAGGTGACTACTTTGAACCATTTCACATCAAAAACAAAGTAATCAAACTTTCTGAAAGATAGCTTCAAGATGTCTTGAATCACACCACAATAATCTAGCTCACCTTCTAGAGCATTATCATCTCTTGCACTCGCTCTACTTTTTTGTAGAAAATTCACCATCACTCCACTATCAAAAGTAGACCTATTTTGATCAATTCGTGCGACTTGAAAGTGTTGTCCATGAGACCATAGTGCACGGTATTTAATATACTCCCAATCACATCCTTTTGCGATATCTTCCTCTTCTTCAGAGATATCTTCACCCGCTGCCTTTGCTTGTGAAACCGCTGTATCTAGCCATCTGCTCATTGGAAAAGGTGGAAGAGGTCGAAGACTTTCTGGAAGAGGCAAAAATCGAGTGGAAGGATTTCTTCAAAACTGAGCTCTTTCCTTTGCGTTAGTTTCCTTAACAAGCTCATATCTTTCTAACCACTTCTGCATAGGCTCAGAGTTAACTATGCAAAACTTCATTGCCTTCTCTCTGAAAGCTGCATCCATTTTTCTCTGCAATCCTTTACCTTGTGGTTCATCGCCTACGAGACAAAAATCTTCATCATCGCTCCATAAGCGAGGCATTTTGGGATCCGACATACGTAGAAACTCAGTTATGAATACAAGAGATTCTTGTACAAGCCATCCCTCTGCCATGCTACCCTCTGGACATGCTCTCTGTCAAACAAATCCTTTTAATGTCTTCATAAAGCACTCTAAGAAGAACATCCATCGACTATGTACAGTTCCTGCTATTGCAACTTCATCTACCACATGAACCAGTAAATGAAGTTGAATAGTGAGAATACTTGTGGGAAAGTATTTCTCTACCATACAAACAGTCTCGATAGCATTGAGTTTCGCACTCTCTATGCTATCTCTATTTATCTCTTTAGAAGATATCCACCGTACTAAAGAACTAATTTTATAAATGGTTCTTCATACATCCTCTGAAAGACAATCTTTTAGAGCTACAAGGAGCACAAATTGTAAAAACTTGTGCCAATCATGAGACTTGAGTCCTGCAAGATCGTTGTTTCATGTGAAAGCAGTCTTTAGACACCTCATGCATCCAGTAGGTGTTCCAAACTCTGAAATTGTTTTCTTCACTTGTTGCTCTTCCATCCTGCAAAGCACCCAAGGAGCTCTTGGTAACGATACTGTTCCGTTGGGCTTAGTAATTGCCCACAACTCTCGCATACGACCTTGCTCTTCTAAGTCCTCCCTTTGTGCTTTGCTTTCTTTCTTTCCGATCAAAGTTTTCCAAAGAATCTCTCCCACATTCTTAAAAATATGCATCAGGTCCACCAAATGATTGATCAACAATTCACTCCAATAAGGGAGTTCATGCATTAGGGGAAAAAATGAACCCTGTATGGGCCTTTTAGATTAAGGAGTGATTAGGAACGGACCAATGAGAGAAGGGTGGTGGACACAGTCTAGTTCCTTAATCACATAGGCTAGGCAAAGTGACTGGTTCTCGAAGGCATACAATTTAATTAGAGCCCTTGGATTGGGTTGAGGATCCAAAGGTGAAGGTGGATTTGCAAAAGTCAAAGGAACATTTAACAAGAGCCCTTGGATGTATAATCTTTTCAAGGGCTTAGATCAATCCATTCCTAAAAAATGCGCCAACAGTTAGGGACCGTTGGATAAGAGGCTTCATCGGATGATAGATTTTGGAAATCGTCAATCTTGGGCGCCTTCTCATGTCAACCATCAGATATGGTCAAGATCCAACGGCTGAAGCAAGTGAATGGCGCCGTTTGATGTGCTCCATTAGATCGACACTTTCATCAAATGGCTCTGAATGATTGCACCTAGCTGCTCAGCGCGATTCGCGGGGGACTGTTGGATCTTCTACGATCGGAGCATCCCGATTTTTGCAGAGAGATGATCAAAAGCTAGTTCGAAATCTTGCTCAGCCCCATTCACGCGCCATCGTAGGATCTTTGATTATCTAATGGTGGAAAATGATGCAGACGGACTGAGCACTTAGGCCCATTCCCATGAAAAAGATTCAATTCTCTCTCCAAATCTCTGCGATTTCAAATTTGACCGTTGATCTGGACAATCCGATGGCTCTGAATTCTGACGCATGGGAATTCAAATAGAAAGCCTCATCAAAGATTTTTTTATTCACAAAACAACTAATGGTTTTGTATGCCTACTTAAGCTCATGTATTAAGCTCTTTAATCCCTAAAAATTAGGATCCTTATAAGGCCCATGCAGGGTCCAGTTTTTCCCCTAATGGACAGATAGACAACCGTTTTATGCCAGCAACTAGATTTTCTGAATCCCACAGTTGTTTCCAATCGCTAGCTTTCATTTGGTGTTGCGCTTGTCGACCAATTTGTCCTTCACGTAAAACATGTCCATCAGGCAAATATCTATGATGTCCTTCACAGACAGTTTTACGTAGTGCTTTGGAATAGCATGCTTCGAGTCGTGGTCCGCATAAAGGACAAGCATGGTAACCCGAAATCGATAAACCTGAACATTCACCATAACCAGGCCAATCATGCATTGTCCACATAAGTATGCCTTGCACTCGCACGTCTCGTCTTCTTATAGGTTGAGACATGTCACGCACAGTAATCCCATCCCATAAAATGCGCAGTTCTTCCACAAGTGGTGCAAGATACACATCCATGTTTTTTACCTTATACTTACCTGGTACAATAAGAGCTAATAATAAATGACCTTTCTTTGTGGCCAACCATGGTGGGATATTATAATTGACCAAACATACAGGCCATGTGCTCCATGAAGAATTGCGTTATCCAAATGGATTCACTCCATCCATAGCTAGGCGTAGACGTATGGACCGAGGCTCACTAGCAAACTCTGGCCACTTACTATCTATATGCTTCCAAGCATCAGAGTCAGCAGGCACTCACATTACATTATCTATAGAACTGCTCTTTGTATGCCATGACATTAACTCAGCTATAGATTTGCATCTAAACATGTTCTTAATTCGTGGAATGATAGGAAAGTGGCGAAGAACCTTTGCGGGGATTGCTTCGCCTACAACGTCTTCTCTAAATCTATTTGCTCCACACTTTGGACATACATGGAGATGCTCATACTCATTCCGAAAGACAATGCAATCATTCGGACAAGCATGAATTTTAGTATAATCCATTCCAATGGATTGTAAAAGTTTTTTCGCATCTCCACGTGTTGGAGGCATGTCATTGCCCTCTGGCAAAAATTGATCTTTAAGAAGCTTGCAATAAGCAATTAAAACGATATTAGTAAATAAAGTTATTGTAATACAACAATGAAAGCGAATTTGTTCTCCACTTACCTGAACAATTAAGTGACACTACTATCTGCATCGCGGGTGATGCACGTAGTACAGATATCTTTGCTCCATTGTAAAGTGGTAAACGAGCTAGTCTTCGCATGTTTTCATATTCTTCATCGACTTCTGATCGTGGAATTTCTGTTGTGTCCATGAAACTCTCGACACCTTCTCCACCATCATGATCTTCGTCCATCTCATAAAATGCTTCAAGCATCTCTTCCATATGTTCATTCTGTGTAATATTATTAGTACTTGCTTGTACGTCTAAGTCCCTTTTTGCTCTCTTTTGTCCACGAGAGGTTACCGGTGCAATGTCATTTGGGTCCATCTGCTCACCTGGGGGACCATGCGAATGATAACGTAGGTTTTCTAGTCGACTCCTATCAAAGGATCCATACTCTCTAACATGTGTAGTACAAATCCGTCATTTTTGATAAATTTGATACTTGCACTGTGTGCAAGGACATGCCATTCTCTCTTCAAGATCCAAAGAAGCCATCTGCTACAATATGGATATTTTAGAACATTTGTTTTTTTATTAAACATAAAAATCATACTCTTAAAGACTTAAACCCTAATCCATATAACTATCCTATTTTATCTATATATTCAGATTTTTTATTAATTGATCCTATTTTATATATATTTATTTATTCATTTATTCATATTTTTTTCCTCTTAATTGAGTTATATGTATGCCTAAACCCTAAAACCCTAATTTTAAAGATCTAGACCTAAATTATGTATATTTCTATACACATGTGTATATACATGTATATATGTATTATATGTGTACTCCAGAGTGTGTATATATGTTATGTAGGTGTTAAAACCCTAAAACCCTAATCAAAATGACCTAGACCTAAAACATGTATATATATGTATGCATGTGTATATATATGTGTATATGTATATATATGTGAATATAGATAGGTGTATAAGTATGTGTGTATGTGTATGTGTATGTGTATATATATTCACTCTATTTAAAATGATTAAAATTAAACCTATTTTTATATATTTAATCATATATATTTCATTTTTTAATTTAAAACACTAGTTCTTATCATATTTTATTATCTATATAATTATCCTACTATATATATATATATATATATTATTTATATATTCAGATTTCTTTCTTAATTAATCCTAATTTATACATTTTATTATATATATTTAGTTAAATTATTTAAAACACTAGTTCGTTTTATATTTATTTATGTATATAATTATCTTATTTTATATATATATTTATTTATATATTTAGATTTTTTCCTTACGTAATCCTATTTTTATATATTTAATTATATATATTTAATTATATATATTTAATTGAATTATTTAAAACACTAATTCTTTTTATATTTATTTATCTATATAATTATCTTATTTTATATATATATTTATTTATATATTCAGATTGTTTCCTTACGTAATCCTATTTTTATATATTTAATTATATATATTTAATTGAATTATTTAAAACACTAATTCTTTTTATATTTATTTATCTATATAAGTATCTTATTTTATATATATATTTATTTATATATTCAGATTTTTTCCTTATGTGATCCTAATTTTATATATTTAATTTTTATATATATTTAATTAAAACCCTAATCTCAAAGATCTAGACCTAAAATATGTATATTTTTTTATGCATGTGTATCTACATGTATATATGTATTATATGTGTATGTGTATGTGTGTATATATGTTATGTAGGTGCTAAAACCCTAAAACCCTAATCTTAAAGATTTAGACCTAAAATATGTATATTTTTGTATGCATGTGTATCTACATGTATGTATGTATTATATGTATATGTGTGTTTGTGTATATATGTTATGTAGGTACTAAAACCCTAAAACCCTAATCAGAAAGACTTAGACTTAAATCTGAAATACTAAAACCTAAATACTTAAACACCTATAAAAATCTAAACCGCTAATGCTAAAACCCTAATCATATTTTATATATATATTTATTTATATATTCAGATTTTTTTTCTTATTTTTCTCTATATTTTTTCTTAATATAAATATAATTGAGTTATATGTATGCCTAAACCCTAAAACCCTAATGTTAAATATCTAGACCTAAAATATGTATATTTTTGTATACATCTGTATATACATGTATATATGTATTATATGTGTATGTGTATGTATGTGTAAATAGCCTAAAAACCCTAATCCTATTTTTATATATTTGATGTAAAAAAAAACTTCAAAATAAAAACTTTATATATTTAATTATATATATTTAATTAAAACACTAGCTTATGTGTGTGTATATATGTGCATGTGTGTATGTATGTGTGTGTGTGTGTGAATGTATGCATGTGTGCATATGTGTATGTGTGTCTATGTATGCATGTGTGAGTATATGAGTATGTATGTACATATGTGTGTGTATGTATGCATGTGTGTACATGTGTGTACATGTGTGTGTGTATGTATACATGCATGTGTGTATATGTGTGTATGTATGCATGTGTGTATATATGTGTGTGTATGTATGCATGTGTACATGTGTGTGTATATGTATGCATGTGTGTACATGTGTGTGTATGTGTATGTGTGTGTATGTATGCATGCATGTGTGTATATGTGTGTATGTATGTATGTATACATATGTGTATATGTGTGTGTGTATGTATGTGTGTGTATGTATGCATGTGTGTATGTATGTGTGTGTATGTATGCATGCATGTGTGTATATGTGTGTATATGTGTGTGTGTGTATGTATGTGTGTATATGTGTGTGTGTATGTGTATGTATGCATGTGTATATATGTGTGTGTAGGTATGTGTGTATGCATGTGTGTGTATATATGCATGTGTGTAAATTTGTATGTGTGTGTATGCATGCATGTGTGTATATGTGTGTGTATGTAAGCATGCATGTGTGTATAGGTGTGTGTATGTAAGCATGCATGTGTGTACATGTATGTGTGTATGTATGCATGTGTAAATGTGTAAATGTGTAAATGTGTGTGTATGTGTGTGTGTATGTATGCTCTATTTTCCTATCTCTATCTTGATCTTTTCTTTCATTATTCTTTATCTCTCACTCTCTCTCTCTCTCTCTCTCTCTCTCTCTCTCTCTCTCTCTCTCTCTCTCTCTCTCTCTCTTTCTCTCTCTCCTTCTCTCTCTATCAATAGAGAATAAAACAATCACTTACAAGTATGTCCCTCTTTTGGATCGTTGTCGTCAAAGCGTAATGTATGTCGCCTATCGTCCAATTCCAAACAATCAACTCCAAAGAACTTCTGCAAAATCAAAGGAAAGAGAAATTATAAAACCTAAAACATAGAGAAACACAAATGCTAACAGTACGCGCAGCACTTACCAAGATGTGAGATCTAAGCCGAGAGAGAGAGAGTGTGTGTAGAGAGAGAGATCTTTGTGTGTGTGTGTGCACAAGACAATGCAGGTCGCAATTTGGTTCGCGCGCGCAAGTTCGACAAAAGGCCAACAGTACTCAAACACGTGAAAAAATGTGAAGTTTTGCTCTCGAGTTCACGGTATGTTTAAAAACTCGGCCTCAGTATATGCATCGATATGGGCATCGGTATGCGCATCGGTAACTTCCAGTAAATTACCGATTCATATACCAACGCATATACCGAGGGTTGCGGGCCACACCGACGATCCGTTTAAAACGGTCATACTGACGGTCACTTGACCGTCGGTATCTCTAAGTGACATTTTCCAACACCCATACCGACGCCGAGCGTGACCGTCGGTATATGCAGCGTCGGTATGCCCCTCATATGTTGTAGTGATGCATACACACACACATATGCATATACACACATGCATGCATACATACACACACATATACACACATGCATGCATACACACACACGCACACACACACATACATACACACATGCATGCACATGCACACACATACATACACACATGAATGCATACACACACATGCATACATACACACACATACACATATACTCACACATGCATACATAGACACAAATACACATATACACACATGCATACATTCACACACACATACATACACACATCCACACATATACACACACATATACGATTTCCGTATAGATAAATAAATATGAAAATAGCTAGTGTTTTAATTAAATATATAAAATTACGATTTTAAATTTTTTTTTACATCAAATATATAAAAATAGGATTAGGGTTTTTAGGCTATTTACACATACATACACATATACTTATACACATATATACATACACATGTGATATATATATACACATGCATACACATACACACATGTTTTAGGTCTAGGTCTTTCGGATTAGGGTTTTAGGGTTTTTACACATGCATAACATATATACACATACACATATACTTATACACATATATATACAATGCATACACATATAAACATGTTTTAGGTCTAGGTCTTTTCGAGTAGGGTTTTATGGTTTTTACACATGCATAACATATATACACACATACACATACAATACATATATACATGTATATACACATGCATATAGAAATATACATATTTTAGGTTTAGATCTTTAAGATTAGAGTTTTAGGGTTTAGGCATACATATAATTCAATTAAATTTATCTAAAGAGAAAATATAGAAAAAAATTAAGAAAAAAATTAAGAAAAAAATCTGAATATATAAATAAATATATATATAAAATAGGATAATTATATAGATAAATAAATATGAAAAGAACTTGTGTTTTAAATAAATTAATTAAATATATAAAAATAGGTTTAATTTTAAGGACTTTAATCAGAGTAAATATATATACACATACATATACACAAATATACTTATACACATATCTATATACACATATATACACATACACATATATATACACATGCATACACATATATACATGTTTTAGGTCTAGGTCTTTCCGATTAGGGTTTTAGGGTTTTTACACATGCATAACATATATACACAAATACACATACACATACAATACATATATACATGTATATACACATGCATAGAGAAATATACATATATATTTTAGGTATAGATCTTTAAGATTAGGGTTTTAGGGTTTAGGCATACATATAATTCAATTAAATTTATATAAAGAGAAAATTTAGAAAAAAATTAAGAAAAAAATCTGAATATATATATATATATATATATATATATATATATATATATATATATATATATATATATATATATATATATATATATATATATATATATATATATATATATATATATATAATAGGATAATTATATAGATAAATAAATATGAAAAGAACTAGTGTTTTAAATAAATAAATTAAATCTATATAATTAAATATATAAAAATAGGTTTAATTTTAAGGATTTTAATCATAGTAAATATATATACACATACACATACACACATATACTTATACACATATCTATATACACATACACATATATATATACACATGCATACACATATATACATGTTTTAAGTCTAGGTCTTTTCGATTAGGGTTTTAGGGTTTTAGGGTTTTTACACATGCATAACATTATACACACATACACATACACATGCAATACATATATACATGTATATACACATGCATACAAAAATATACATATTTTAGCTCTAGATCTTTAAGATTATGGTTTTAGGGTTTAGGCATATATATAATTCAATTAAATTTATATAAAGAGAAAATATAGGGAAAATATATATATATATATATATATAATAGGATAATTATATAGATAAATAAATATGAAAAGAACTAGCATTTTGAATAAATAAATTATATATATATATATATATATATATATATATATATATATATATATATATATATATATATATATATATATATATATATATATATATATATATATATATATATATATATATATATATATATATATATATAGGTCTAATTTTAAGGATTTTAATGAGAGTAAATATATATACACATACACATACACACATATACTTATACACATATCTATATACACATATATATATACATATATATATATATATATATATATATATATATATATATATATATATATATATATATATATACATACATACACATATATACATGTTTTAGGTCTAGGTCTTTTTGATTAGGGTTTTAGGGTTTTTACACATCCATAACATATATACACACATACACATACACATATAATACATATATACATGTATATATACATGCATACAGAAATATACATATTTTAGGTCTAGATCTTTAAGATTAGGGTTTTAGGGTTTAGGCATACATATGATTCAATTAAATTTATATAAAGAGAAAATATAGAAAAAATTAAGAAAAAAATCCGAATATATAAATAAATATATATAAAAAATAGGATAACCATATAGATAAATAAATATGAAAAGAACTAGTGTTTTAAATAAATTAATTAAATATATAAAAATAGGATTAATTAAGAAAAAAATCTGAATATATAAATAATAAATATATGAAATAGGATAATTGTATAGATAAATAAATATAAAAAGAGGTAGCTTTTAAAAAAAATAAATTAATTATATATAATTAAATATATAAAAATAGGATTTTAATTATATAAGAAATAGACATATATATAATACATATAACACATATAAACATATATAGGTCTTTAGTATTAGGGTTTTAGGATTAGGGTTTTAGGTTTTTTTAGGTCTTTAAGTATTTAGGTTTTAGTATTTCAGGTTCAAGTCTTTAGGAGTATGATTTTTAGGTTTAACACTAGTGTTGTACCAAAACAGGACACTATAGTGTCCATTTTTCTAATAAATAAAAAAAATCATACATACTAATCAAATAAAATTTTGAAAAAACCTTAAAGCCCCATAAAGATCTACACCTAGATGCACTATAAAAAATATATATTTTAAAAAATACTCTTTTTTGATAACTCAAAGTATAGAAATGATTGAATATGGTTGAGAAAAACTATTTTTCTGTAAACTTATATATGAGAAGAAAGAAATACCTCAATAAAAAGAATTTTCCTCCTATTGGAATCATTTTTCTAATGTTAATTTATTGTCATATAATCACTTAAGGCAAGTCTTGGGGACTAGAAAAATCATTATTATAATAAAAAAATTAGTATAATATAGGGTGCTCATTATATAGTTATACACTTTAGCAGCCTTCTATATGATATTGATTCATAAAAACACTAAAATGGTTTGTGTTTTATTTCAAAAACCATCATATAGTAGCATAAAGATATGCTACATGTCTTTGAACCAATAATTTTGTATGTATCTCACATAATCTCAATATTTCATTGAATGGCCATAATCCTCTCTACCAAGAATAAAAATTCATCCTAAAAAATTAGGTTTTCTCAATGATATAAGGTATATATTATGAATCAAAATAATTCTATAAACATTATAAACTACTTTATATAGAAAAAACTAGCATGTTAACTTTAATCATGTAGCATATGCAATATTTCCTCATAAAATGACCCTTTTTTAGCGTAGAAAAGCAGTGGTATTGTTTAACTTGAAGAAACGACATAGAAATTCGACTACTAAGGATGTCAAAAAAATATTTCTACTTGTAATAATATCAAATAGTATTTTGATAATAAAAAATGATGCATGTTCATACCATCATTTTGCAAAATAATTCATAGATGATAAGACTGTCATATCACAAATGAGATTCATTTTATGCCATAAACCTAGTATACTTCATTAAAAATCTCTAATTATGGATAGAAACATGTTGAAATATATAAAATAAAAGATTTTATTACATTTAGACCAATGAAAATTGTGAGATCATGATTTTAATAAAAAATAACCACTAACTTACATCACTGTAATTTCTGCATTAGTATTGAAATTAGCATCATAAAATTAGTGAGCAAATATTAATTCTTATATCCTTTAATAAAAACTATATTTTTCTAAAAATATTCAACCCTTATGCCAACATGTTGCATAGTTACATTTATAAATGGTTCCTTCTAGTACTCTAAAAAATTCATCAAACATTGTCTCTTTTTCAGGACATTAAAGTGTCCAAATACAACACTAGTGTTAATAAAAAAATCAATCTTCTAAAATTTCCATATTGTATCAGATGGCTAGTTTGGATCCAGAGGAGAGAATGGTGTGTCCTTGCACTCAGTGCAAGTATCAAATTTATCGAAAATGACGGATTTGTATTACACATGTTAGAGAGTATGGATCCTTTGATAAAAGTCAACTAGAAAACCTATGCTACCATTTGCATGGTCCCCAGGTGAGCAGATGGACCCAAACGACATTGCACCGGTAACCTCTTGTGGACAAAAGAGAAAAAAAAGGAGTTAGACGTACAAGAAAGTACTAATAGCATTACACGGAATGAACATATGGAACAAATGCTCAAAGCATTTTATGAGATGGAAGAAGATCATGATGGTTGAGAAGATGTTGAGAGTTTCATAATGGAACAAAGATATTTGTACTATGTGCATCACTCGCGATGCTCAATCTGCAATCCATTTATGGATGGTCAGATACTAGTATCACTGAATTGTTCAGGTAAGTGGATTTGAAATAAACTTTCATTGTTGTATCAAAATAACTTTATTTACTAATATCGTTCTAATTGCTTATTGCAGGCTTCTTAAAGATCAATTTTTGCGAGAGGGCAATGACATGCCTCCAACATGTGGAGATGCAAAAAAACTTTTACAGTCCATTGGAATGGATTACACTAAGATTCATGCTTGTCCGAATGATTGCATCCTCTTTCAGAATGAGAATGAGCATCTCCATGTATTTCCAAAGTGTGAAGCAAATAGATTTAGAGAAGACCTTGTAGGAGAAGCAATCCCCGCAAAGGTTCTTCACCACTTTCCTATTATTCCACGAATTAAGAACATGTTTAGATGCAAATCTATAGTTGACTTAATGTCATGGCATGCAAAGAGCATGTCTACAGATGGTGTAATGCGAGTGCCTGCTGACTCTGATTCTTGGAAGCACATAGATAGTAAGTGGCTAGAGTTTGCTAGTGAGCCTTGGTCCATACGTCTAGGCCTACTATGGATGGAGTCAATCCATTTCGTTTACGCAGCTCTTCATGGAGCACATGGCCTATATGTTTGGTCAATTATAACATCCCACCATGGTTGGCCACAAAGAAAGGTCATTTATTATTAGTGCTTATTGTACTAGGTAAGTATAAGGTAAAAAACATGGATGTATATCTTGCACCACTTGTGGAAGAACTGTGCATTTTATGGGATGCCATTACTGTGTGTGACATGTCTCAACCTATAAGAAGACGAGACGTGCGAGTGCAAGGCATACTTATGTGGACGATGCATGATTGGCCTGGTTATGGTGAATGTTCAGGTTTATTGAATTCGGGTTACCATGCTTGTCCCTTATGCGGACCACAACTTGAAGCGCGTTATTCCAAAGCACTGCGTAAAACTGTATATGAAGGACACCATATAAATTTGCCTGATGGACATGTTTTACGTGAAGGAAAAATTGATCTACAAGCACAACGCCAAATGAAAGCTAGCGATTAGAAACAACTGTGGGATTCAGAAACTCCAGTCGCTGGCATGAAATGGTTGTCCATTTTTCATGAACTCTCTTATTGGAGTGAACTATTGATCAATCATTTGGTAGACCGGGTGCGTATTTTTAAGAATGTGGGAGAGATTTTTTGGAAGACTTTGATCGGAAAGAAAGAAAGCAAAGCACAAAGGGAGGACTTAGAAGAGCGAGGTCGTATGCGAGAGTTGTGGGCAATTACTAAGCCCAATGGAATAGTATCGTTACCAAGAGCTCCTTGGGTGCTTCGCAAGATGGAAGAGCAACAAGTGAAGAAAACAATTTTAGAGTTTTGGACACCTACTGGATGCATGAGGTGTCTAAAGACTGCTTTCACATGAAATGATGATCTTGGAGGGCTCAAGTCTCATGATTGGTACAAGTTTTTATAGTTTGTGCTCTTGTAGCCTTAAAAGATTGTCTTTCGGAGGATGTATGAAGAACCATTTATAAAATTAGTTCTTTAGTATGGTGGATCTCTTCTAAAGAGATAAATAGAGATAGCATAGAGAGTGCGAAACTCAATGCTATCGAGGTTGTTTGTATGGTAGAGAAATACTTTCCCACAAGTATTCTCACTATTCAGCTTCATTTATTGGTTCATGTGGTAGATGAAGTTGCAATAGCAGGAATTGTCCATAGTCGATGGATGTTCTTCTTAGAGCACTTTATGAAGACATTAAAAGGGTTTGTTCGACAGAGAGCATGTACAGAGGGTAGCATGGCAGAGGGATGGCTCGTACAAGAGTCTCTTGTATTCATAACTGAGTTTCTACGTATGTCGGAGCCAAAAATGCTTCACTTATGGAGCGATGATGAAGATGTTCATCTCGTAGGTGATGAACCACGAGGTAAAGGGTTGCAAAGAAAAATGGATGCAACTTTCAGAGAGAAGGCAATGAAGTTTTGCATAGTTAAATCTGAGCCTATGCAAAAGTGGTTAGAAAAGTATGAGCTTGCCAAGGAGAACAACGCAAAGGAAAGAGCTCAGTTTCGAAGGAATTGTTCCACTCAATTTTTGCCTCTTCCAGAAAGTCTTCGACCTCCTCCACCTTTTCCAACGAGCAGATGGCTAGATACATTGGTTTCACAAGCAAAGGCAGCGGGTGAAGATATCTCTGAAGAAGAAGAAGAACTCGCAAAGGGATGCGATTGGGAGTATACGAAATACGGTGCACTATGGTCTCATGGACAACACTTTTGGATCGCACAAATCGATAAAAATAGGTCTACTTTTGATAGTGGGGTGATGGTGACTTTTTGCAAAAAAGTAGAGCGAGTGCAAGAGATGATAATGCTCAAGAAGGCCAGCTAGATTATTGTGGAGTGATTCAAGATATCTTGAAACTATCTTTTAGGAATTTTGATTACTTTGCTTTTGATGTGAAATGGTTCAAAGTAGTCACCTCTGGAAGAAACACAACAGTGAGGCAGGATAAAAGCGGTTTGCTTCAAGTCGACTCCACAAAATTATGGACGGATGAAAGAGATACATTTGTACTTCCCGAACACTGTGAACAAGTTGTTTTTATACAAGATTCAAAAGAACCAGAGTGGCTATTTGTTTTACAAGTCGTCTCATATAGTAGAAAGTTTTGTGAGAACATAGATGTAGAAGAAAGTCTATCTGTAGTGGACTCAGAGATACGTTCGATAGTCGAGGAGGAAGAGATCATTGTTCGAGAAGAAGAGGTCATTGAAGAAGAGGAAATACAGGATGAAGAAATAGATGATGATCAGGAAGAAACCAACATAGCAAGTGATTTAGAAGTCGTCAATATAGAGATAGATATTCTCGGTGCATCGGATCTCCAAGAGGATGCTAGAATAGAGGAGTTTTGAATCAAACACTTATACGTACTAATTTTTGTTTTTTTTTTTTGCTAGGTTTTTTTGTACACTACCATTTCTCTATATTACCTTTATTATCATATGCTAATTATTTGAGTTCTTTTATTACAGAGCACGATGGGAGATAGTCCTCCAGTCACTCCACATTCCATGACAGAAGAGCAGTTCTTAGAGTTCATCTCTCAGGTACCTCTCGCGTATATGGATGCTGCGTCACAGTATTGGATTGCTCGTGGTAGCACTCCCCCCGGCCTCACTCCTGGTGGCCCCACTCCTGCCGGTCTCACTCCAGTCGGCCTCACTCCCACCGGTGTCACTCCTGCCGGTGTCACTCTTGTCGACGTCACTCCTGCGGGTGGTGCTACTCCTGTCGGAGGTATGTCTCCTAGCTTTATGACTCCACCACAACCATCTTTTCAGCCATCCCCTACTGGCTCTAGTAGTAGACATTTGCGTTTGACACCTCAGTGCGATACAAGTGCTGGCCCGTCTCGTAGGTCGAGGTCACGCTCTGGAGAAGGAGGTTCTAGGAGTGGATCTACAGATAGGTCTGGAGGAGGCACTTGTTGTGGAGGCAGTGCGACACACGTTGTGTCGCCCAATTCTACTCCCAGGAAGAGTAGCTCAGATGTAGGTACGCCACGTGGTACACCACGTGGAACACCACATACACCTTGGGGTGCTCATGACCATGATGAATCCAAGGCGTATAGTATTCGAGATGGAGCTCCAGTGATGGATGCGGCCGAAAAAGCAATGCGTGCATGTATACGATAGCTTTGCTCCATATAGTTTGGACACTCTATCATGTTGAAATGGAGTGAACAATATAAAGATCGGAAGAATTATATCATAGAGATGATTTATCAAGAGTTCCGACCAGCCGATAGGTAGCCTCTTGTCAGTTCAGAGTGGATTCTGCACACCGCACGTGAAGTTATATCCCATCGACGATCCAAGGCTCGTGATGCATTCAGAGCAGGCTTACCAAAGCCTGTATGGTTAGATGCTGAGGAGTGGGATATGATTCACGACGAGCAGCAGCAGACTCCTGACCGATATCGCCAGTAGCGAGATGATGTAGCCACACGTTTAGATACGGTTGAACCGTCATATTTGGGCAGCGGCGGATATGACACGATGCATCACGAGTTTGTAAGTACCATTTGGTTTATTGAATTTGTTTGTGTTAAGCTTCTCATGTATGTTCCTCTAATGTTTTGTATATTTGTTGCAGGAGTTGGCAATGGGTCGTCCTCCAACACGAACAGAGGAGGCTTATGGATATCGTCATGGATTGACTGCACTATTGGAGGACCTGGAGGGACGCGATGCAGTCATTTCATGGGAGCGTTTGCGATGAGGTGATGAATTTATAAACTTGGTTTTTACTTGTTGTTTGTAAATTTCATGTGAATTTATCTCATTTCATGAATGTTCTTTGTTGCAGGACTGTTGATATGGAACATTCTTTGCATGTGTATGGCAGTGGTACACCAAAATCTTGTATTTGATTTTTATATGGCAATGCAATGCTTTGCCACATTTTGTAAAAGCGTCATATATGACAGTGGTTTGCCACACTCTTGTACATGCTTCATTTATGAAATATATAACTCTTTTTGTAAATGATTCATGGTTCATGGTTCATTCTGATTATCTCTTTTGTGTCCAATAATATTCTGTTTTATGAAATCATATTTCGGTTGACATTAGAGTACACATCACATGTACTCGGGCTTTTTTTGGGCAGAGTGTATTGTCTTTTTCTTAGCAACATCGTGGTAATGTTGCTGTAGCAAAAGACAACACACTCTACCCAACAAAATTTTTGCAGATATGGTCGTCGGTGTACGCGACGGTACTCCCAGTAATGTCATTGGAATAAGTGTCGATACTCCCATCGGAATAAGCGTCGATACTCCCATCGGAATAAGCGTCGATACTCCCATCGGAATAAGCGTCGATACTCCCATCGAACACTGTCGGTATAAGCGACGGTGCACCCAGCAGAGGCATCGGTATAACCATCAGTATAACCGTCAGTATAAACATCCATAATACCGATGTTTATACCGATGGTTATACTGATGCTTATATCGGCGGTTATATCGATGTCGATACCGGTGCTTTAATTCTAACGTGCATACCAAAACATACACCGACATCGGGGAAAAAATGCATGCATTCATTTCCCTCGCTAAAAACCTCGGTATACGGCCGATCTATTGTAGTGGAGAGAGAGAAAGAGAGAGACATATACATATACATACACACTCACATATGTATACATACACATATGTGCATACACACACGCATATGCATACATATATACACACACATATACATATACATACACACATGCATATACAAACACACATATGTGCATACACACATACACATGCATATGCATACACACGTACACACATGCATATACATAACACATATATGCATACACACATCCACATGCATATGCATACACACATACACACATGCATATGCATACATACATACACACACAAGTTGCATATACATACACACATGCATATACATACACACATGCATATACATACATACATACACACATGCATATGCATATACATACATACATACACATATGCATATACATACACACATGCATATACATACACACATGCATATACATACACACATACACATGCGTATGCATACACACATGCATATGCATACACATATGCATATACATACACACATATGTGCATAGACACATATGTGCATACACACATACACATGCATATGCGTACACACATACACACATGCATATGCATACATACATACACACACAAATTGCATATACATACACACATGCATATACATACATACATACACACAT
>CM035409.1:73147221-73339721 GCA_020310875.1 Ceratopteris richardii
CATCAGGACACTCATAGCTATTGCTGCATGTAAAGGTTGGAAATTATGTCAATTAGATGTGAAGAATGCTTTTTTAAATGGTTATATTTCAAATGATGTTTTCATGGAGCAACCACAAGGATTCAGAGATGGAAGGTATCCAGATCATGTGTGCAAGCTCAAGAGAGCTTTATATGGTTTGAAGCACGCCCCAAGGGCATGGAATTATAGACTTGTGAAGTTCTTAAAGGAACTTGGATTTCAAGTATCTAAAGCAGATAGTAGCTTGCTTGTCAAAGCAAGTGATGATGGGTTCATATACATGTGCATATATGTTGATGATATAAGTCTTACAGGTACAGATGAGAAAGGCATTCAAAACCTAAAGAAGCAAATGGAGAAAGAATTCAAGATCAATGATTTGGGAGACTTGTCATATTTCTTGGGCATGGAGATTTCATACACTCAACATGGAGTGTATGTGACTCAAGAAAGGTATTTGAGAAACTTGTTGATCAAGTTTAAGATGAATGATTGCAGGGTAGCACCTATCCAATGGAGGTGAATCACAAATTGAGCAGATATGGAGGTGAAGAGTTCAAGGATATAAAACTATATCAGAGTTTGGTTGGTAGTCTAATATATGCTACATTAACTAGGCCTGATTTGTCATATGCAATTGGAGTTTTGTCTCAATTCATGCATTGCCCTAGGAAAGAACATTGGATTGCAGGACAAAGAGTGTTGAGGTACATTAAGGTTACACTCAAAGAGGGTTTGTATTATGGTTTTACATCAGATACAAACATCAAGATATATAGTGATGCAGATTGGGCAGGTAATCCTGATGATAGGAGATCAACTTATGGATACTTGTGCTATGTGGGAGATAAGTTAATTTCTTGGTGTTCAAAGAAGCAACACATAGCTGCTTTATCATCTACAGAAGCAGAGTACAAAGGGATGGTTGAAGCTGCAAAGGAAGTAATATGGCTTAAGATTCTGATGAAGAGTTTTGACATCATTCGGAGTACACCCACTATTCATGGAGATAATATGAGTTCATTGTATTTAGCTGCTAATCCTGTGTTTCATGCCAGGACTAAACACATTGAGATTCAATATCATTTCCTAAGAGAGAAGGTGATGGATAAAGAGATTGAAGTCATACATACTTCAACAAAAGATCATATACTTGATATGCTAACCAAAAGCTTGGATGGACCAAAGCTACAGAGATTCAAAGACATGGCAGGTATAAAGAAGATAGAGAAAACCTCAATTGATGATTGAGGGGGAGCTGTTGGTGCAGGGCAATCAGCAGTTGAAGTTTTAATGAAGGTTTGGAAGTCAAGGACTGAAGGAAAATTCAAGTTGTGAAGCATGAAGGAAGAATACATCCAGAAGATGAAGAGGTGTACACATATGTACATTAATACAGAGATAGTTCACTTATACTTTTATATAGTCATGATATTGTAAATATTTGCCTATATATACAAGCAAAAAGTCGGGGCAAATATGAGAGAGCATGAGAATAGAGTAATCAATAGTTGTATGAGTTATTAGACGTCTTAGAAGTGAGTTGAGTCTCTCTCATCACTCAGATGTAAATTTCTTCAGGAATGGAAGAAAAATTGCGCCCGATGTTTCTATGCTTGATCATTTTGAGAATCCTTTTGTAGATGTCTAAGTCCATAGTTAATGAGTCTATGGTTAAAGTTTGAGAGCCTAATTGTAAGCAAGCTATGAGAATTATGTGTAGGAACATTCATATGTGAAAAAGTGTTCACTGGTTCCTAAAAGGGGTGCAAAATTTGATGTTAATGTTTTGGTCAGTTCTCCTTCCACAGTGAAAAGTTTTGAGCAAGCAAGCACTCAATTTTTAAGTTGGAAGGTAAGCTATCTGTGGCTAAAAGCATTTTCATAAACGAGTTCTAGATTGAGAGAATCAAGTGTTAAAAGTTATAGGTGTCTAAATTGACTTCTCAGAAGAGCAGTTTTAGACATAGGTAACTTGTTGAGTTCATTTCTCAAGATACACTGAATCTTTTGGAGCGATTCAACTTGGAGAAGGTGCGCAAACTGTAGCTGACACCTTGTGCAAAGTTTCATAAAAAAGTTGACACAATTGATAAGGTAATGAGAGAGATATGTGCAGCAGACTTTCTGTGTAGTCATCTCCTTCACAGATCTTTCAAAATCTTCATAATTAATCATTGATCCTCTAAAATTGGTGAAGGTTTGAGTTATTCTTGTTATAGAGGTGCTCTAACTACAAGAGTATCTTGTTCTTTTGGAGATTAACACTCTCCATCATTTGTCTCATTTTATGCATATGCTTTGTTGCAAGATTGTAGGTGTAAAGGTTTTGATCCCCTTGAGCATATGTATGGTAGTGCTTTTCCACAATTTTGTATTACACTCATATGTGGCAATGGTGCACCATAATTTTGTATTCAGTTCCTATATGGAAGTGCTTTGTCACATTTTGTATTCAGTTCCTATATGGAAGTGCTTTGCCACACTCTTGTACATGCTTCATTTATGGAATATGCAACTTTTTTGTACATGATTCATGGTTCATTTTGCTCATCTCTCTTGTGTCCGATAGTATTTTGCTATATGAAATTATGTTTTGGTTGCCATTAGAGTACACATCACATGTACTCGGTTTTCTTTGGGCAGAGTGTATTGTCTTTTGCTAAACAAATTATGGTAATGTTGATGTAGCAAAAGACAACACATTCTGCCCAAAAAAAATTTGCAAATATGGTTGTAAGTATAAGTGATGGTACTCCCAACAGGTCGCTGGTATAAGCGTCGGTACTCACAGGAGTGTCGTCAATATGGGCGTTGGTATGAGCATCGAAAATACTGACGCCCATATCGATGACCATACGGACGACCATACCGATGCATATACCGGTGCCTATACCAGCACTTTAGTTCCGATGCGTATATCAACAGCTACATCAATGTCAGAGCCAAAATGCACCCGTTCAATTTCCTCGGTAAAAGCCTCGGTATACGCTCAATATGTTGTAGTGACTATAACTTGGCCGAGTCAAATCCAAAATAAAAAGTGTCCAACTTCGGATACTTTTCTCAAAGGCTTTAGGTTTAGGTTCTTGGGAATTGTCAATCTGATGAGAAATTCCTAACTTCTCTATTCTAGAGTGGACTGAACCCTAGAAAATCATTTATGCTATATCTTGAAGCAAACTCAAATAAATAAGTCAACTTAGACTTATCATCTTGAAGATTGAAAAGGTTCTTGTATAGAACAACTATCTGGTATGTTTAATTTAGTTACTTGGTTCTCACCATCTAACCCTCGACTTTTGTGAAAAGAATCAGATGCCATATCTGAGTCAAATCCAAAAGATTTGGAAAGCGAAAAGCGAGATCTAAAACTTTCCATAGCCAATTCAAACTTTGAAGATACATATACTTTCCATGAGTCAAAATCTAGATGACTTGTGACTTTAACTTCACAAAGACCTATTTCAACAAGGTATTGAAGCACTTTTTCTATCTTTTAAGAGAAATTAATTTGATTCTCAAAAAACATTCATAGAGTCAATCTAAAACACCATCCAACCACAAGATACTATTGTGGTATCCGGCATCAATGTTTCAACCCACTGAGGTTCTGTTGATGAGTTTTTACTCAAATAATGCTTCACTTGAGACTAAGTTCATGCTTATATTCAATTTTTTATGAGTGCTACAATTCTTGTGCATTACTTTTGAGTCAAAAGATTGAATATACCGAGTTACACTAAGAACTTGGTGCATGAATTAGTCAATATATTGCTTAGTTCAAAGGATCATTTCAATGTCAAAGTCATACTTCTTCATAATTTTAAGAAATGTTTTTGAATCAACAACACTTTGTCTTGAAGTATTTCATAATTCAAATAAGAAGCTTTTCCTTATTTGAAAAAGAAGATCTTGGAAGCTAGTTACTTCATATCTTAGTACTTTCTTGATCTTGAAGTATATTGAGATCATGCTTTTATCCTTCTTGAATTTAAACTTCACCTTTGAAATTTAAATTCCCTTGAGCTTCAAATCTAACTTCAAGATTCATACTAGGACTACAAGATAATTATCATCCCATGGTCTGATGTCCCATACCATCTTTCCAACATCAATCTGAGTATAAAATCTAGTGTCCCATACCACCCTATTCTATATTCACATTGACGTGTGAGTGATATTTATTTTGAAGCCTAAACATGTCTTGATAGAGTACCTTCTCACTTCAAGAATTTTGACATTTTAGGCATTACCTCTAAATTGATACTCTAGGTTTTGATTCCTTCATATGATTGTTTTGAGATCCTTAGGAACTTGAAAACCTCTTAACAGAATATTTGTTAGAGTTAGATGTCTGCGGAAGCACGTGAATAGCACAAGCAAGAAGATGAAGCTTGGAGCACAACACCCAATACTGAATGTATTACTAGAGAATGTACAAAGATAAGTAGCCCATTAGGGCAATAGGCATATATACAAGCCGGGGAAAAAACCTCCTAAAGAGGGAAAAAAGTGCCCCGGCAATGCTACTGTGTTCACACACATCACTACCTAAATATATCAACAAATCCCAAAGCTTTGCGGAAAGCTTCAAACTTCTTCCTAGGAAGAGCCTTCGTGAAAATGTATGCAATGTTCTCCTGCATGGGCACATATGCCAAGCTGATCTCCCCTGCAGAGAACCTCTCCTTGACATAATGATAATGCACCTCAATGTGCTTAGTGCAAGCATGGAACACAGGGTTCCTCGCAACTGCCAATGCGCTCTGACTATCAGTGAAGATGGTGGTGGAAGAAGACTGACCAACACCCAAATCAGCCATAAGGTGTCTGAACCACACACACTCAACAGTCGCTGTGAAAGATGCCCTATACTCAGCCTCAAAACTGGAAGTGGCCACACTAGGCTGCTTCTTGCTTACCCAAGATATGCATGAGCTACCAAGCATGAAGAAAAAACCACTAGTGGACACACAAGTGACAATATAGCAACCAACCCAGTTAGATTCAGAAAAAGCATGCAAATCTGGCGATAGTGATCCCCCCTTGGAATAAAACAACCCAAGTAGTCGGGTACCACTCAAGTAGCAAAAAATGCGCTTAACCGTCTACCAATGCTTGACACCTGGGCAATGCATAAACCTGCTCATCTGTGAGACAGCAAACTGAATATCTAGCCGAGTAATGCATAAGTAAATCAGGCATCCAGCAGCCTGCTGATAGAGAACAGCATCAAATGCATCTCCATCATCATGAGGACTCAATTGTAAACATGTCTCCATAGGAGTGGCAATAGGTTTACAGTCTTCAAGGCCAAAACACTACAATAATGTGTCAATATATTTCATTTGGCACAAAGCCATTCCACCATCAATGTGCATAAACTGAATGCCCAAATAACGATGCAAATGCCCCAAATCAGACATCTCAAATGAGGCATGCAAATCAACCTTAAAATCAGCAATATGCTTCTCAATAGGACCAGTGAGCAGCATGTCATCAACATAGATAATAATGATCAGAAGCACATCATTAGCATGCTTAACATATAAGGTGCTTTCAGTTGGACTATTCTCAAAACCATGTGCAATCAGATAGGCATGTATCTTGTCATACCAAGCACGTGGTGCTTGCTTTAAACCATATAAAGCTTTCTTAAACATGCACACCTGGTTTTCATGCCCTTTCTGCACAAAGCCACGAGGCTGAAGAACATACACTTCTTCATGCAAGTCACCATTCAGAAATGTTGTTTTAATGTCCAAGTGATGTACATTCCAACCATGATGGGCTGCAAGTGCAGAGATGCTCTGAACAGTAGTCATACGACATGTAGGTGCAAAGGTCTCATCAAAACCAATGCCTCTTTCCTGCGCATAACCCTTTGCAACAAGCCTAGCCTCATACCTGTCAAGTCTTCCATCAGGCTTACGCTTCAGCTTGCAAACCCACTTAGTGTCAATGGCCTTCTTGCCAGGAGGCAAGTCACACAAAGACCAAGTACCATTCTTCATTATAGCATCATATTCAGATTGCATAGCAGCCATCCAATTTTCTGAATTTTGTGCTTCATCAAACGAAACAGGCTCATTCTCATCACAGAGAGTAGATGCAGCCATAGCATAGCAATCTGATGCAAAAGAGGCACCATGAGAGCCTGAACAAGTACGATATGAAAGAGGTGCATCTAATTTGCTATCACACAAGGTCTACACCAGCCATTTTGGCATAGTTTTTGCCTCCTCAATATCAACTCTTTCATCAACAAGTGCATCATGTAAATCTGCATCAGAAATGGGATGATCTACATCATCACATGAAACCTACAAGGGCTGAGAAGTTGCCTCATTAGGACCAGCACTAGACTGTCATCCAATAAAAAGAGGAAGCAAAGTATCATACATGTCTTTGGAGCTAAGAGATGTAGTACATGAAAGCAATGGTTGAATAGCATCTTCCACAAAGACAACATCATGGCTAACCAGAATGCGTTTAGTCGGTGGATGACACAGATGATAACCTTTACTTTCAGAACTATACCCAACAAAAATACATTTTACTGCTTTATCATCCAATTTTCTGCAATGTTGTTTAGGCACTAATGCATATGCCAAACAACCAAAAACACACGTAGATGAGCAACAAATGGCTTGCAATCATGCCAAGCCTCATATGGAGTGATATATTGCAGTGCTTTAGTGGGATGCCTGTTAAGTATATATGTTGCACACATGACAGCCCCAAGCCAGAAACTATGTGGTAAAGCTTGACTCTTGACCATACACCTGACCATCTCCATGAGTGATCTTCTGTTAAACAACTCCATTCTTTTGAGGTGCATACGGCACTTTACACTCGTGTTTTATCTGACATTCAACCAGAAATGCATTAAAATCAGAAAACCCTTCGAACTTTGCTTTGAGTGGATATACCCATGCATGCCTAGAAAAACCATCAATGAAAGTCATGAAGTAAAGATAATTTCCAAAAGAGGGTGTCTGCATAGGACCACAGACATCGCTATGAACAAGTTGTAATTTCTTAGTAGCCTGAATTGAACTATCTTTTGGAAATGAGGAATGCTGCATTTAGCCCAAAATACAGCCTTCACATACATGTTTATCGGGTGCCTCAAGTTTGGGCAAAGAGGACACCATTTCATATTTTTACAGGCGTAGCAAACTAGCAAAGTTGAATGACCAAAGCGTGCATGCCAAAGCTTTGCATCTGACATAGCCTAAGAATCATGTACTGCACATGCCAAATGATTCACCAATTTTTCATAGTCTATGAGCTTATACAGCCCATGACATAAAATGCTAGAAGCAATAATAATGTCACCATTTGACAAATAATGAAGTGTACATCTGTCATCAACAAATTTCACAACCAAGCCAATCTTGGCTAATGTAGAAATTGATAACAGATTCTTCTTGATCCCTCGCATAAATAAAACATCTCACAAAGTGAAAGAACTACCATCAGTAGTAGTCAAAATGATCTTACCAACTCCCATGACAGGATAAGAGGAGTTGTTGGTGCATGTGACAGTATTTCGTGTAGGGGCAGGCTCGAGTGAAGAGAAGAAACTGTATTGCAAGGTAATATGTTTGGTCGCCCCACTATCAAAGTACCAAACATCTGACTCTACTACAGACATGCACTGCTCATGAGAAGATGGGTCAAAACTGCAAACAGTAGTAAACACCCATTCTTCATCCTGCACAAGGTTAGCACACTATTTTTGGAGTAGAGGCCTCTGCAACAACCATTCCAACCTCTTTTTTCTTTGCCTCTTTTGCAGCCAGTTTAGGACAGTTCTTTATGATATGATCATTTCCTTTACAGTACTTGCAAAACAATTTCTGTTTTTCTGATTTCTTCTCATCTTTTTCTTCCTTCTTCGAATGTGCAGAATTAGCAGATTTCTGCTTACTAGTTGAAGAGCTCTAGTTTCCTTTGCCCTTCTGACTAGCCAGGAAGGCTTGATCTGCAACATGCATAATGGACCTGTTCTGCCTCGACTCATCTTCTTGCAACAGAACAGAGACTAACTCCTCAAATGACAAGGCATTTGGATTGCCTTTCATCATCAACTGAAGAGTAGAAGCAAAACTCTCATATGAATCAGGAAGCCCATTCAAAATAGTCTGCTTGCAACCAATACATGTCACATCATATAAGCCCATAACGAGTAGTTGGTACCATCCTACTTATCCTCAACAACCAACATACGGAATACATCACTGCTTTCAGCCATGGCCGATGACTAAAATACCTTAATGCAGAAAATTCACTATATCTCAAAAAGTTGAACAGAACTGCCCATATGAATTCTGCTAAACTTGTAGCAGACTTCGAGATGCTTATACTGGAAAACCAAAACTGGTATATACCTTTGGCACAAAAAGATGAAATACCCTGCACAAGCACTACGATAGTGCATTTGGAGGCCGAAACGAGCTCAGATCGCGATTTTGGCACGATAAAACGAAGCAGTTCTGATCTCTGAAACACCTTGAGTATGCTCACCAAAATTCGTGTGATTTTGAGACTGCAATCGGAGGAGTGTCGACGATTCCCTAGATGAAGCGGCGACCTGCTCTGATACCAATTGTTGGAGTTAGACATCTGCGGAAGCATGCAAATAGCATAAGGAAGAAGAAGAAGCTTGGAGCACAACACACAATACTGAATGTATTACTAGAGAATGTACAAAGATAAGTAGCCCATTAGGGCAATAGGTGTATATACAAGCCAGGGGGAAAAAATCTCCTAAAGAGGGAAAAAAGTGCCCCGGCGGTCCTAGTGTGTTCACATACATCAATACCTAAATATATCAATAATATCCATTCTTCTTTTCTAGGGTTTTCAAATGAAAACTAGTTAGAATTCCAAGTACTTGAATTTTCATAGATTCAAGTCCAATTGGTTTATTCTTGACCAACTTGTAGCGGTAAGAGCTTTTTACAACTTGTCTTTAGATTCCTTTCTTATTGATGCTTTAATTAGCTACCCTAACCACGACTTTACATGAATCTCTCTCCTGCTTAAGTCTAAGCATCCAATCATGCTTTTGGATTTCACCTTTAAGAAATCCCTTTAAGGATAGGTAACTTTATGTTTCACCTTCCATAGACTTAATTACCATTGACACGATTGCAAACTAAATACTTAGAATATTTTGCTCTACTCAGACTTGGAACAATTGTTCAGACTTGGAACAGCTTACTCGCTTCCCATTTTCCATTGGATCAATGGAAACTGAGTGAAAAAAACCATAAAAGAAATTTGATTGCCAATACGTGGGCAAACATCATTAAAGTAGTTCCACTCTCAAGTTCTTGGACAAACATTTCCAAGCTTGATCAAATCTTGTTGATCGTGCGATAAAATAAAGACTTAGTCTTTATCCTTTAATATCTCTCAAACTTTTCTAAGATTTTTGGCTTAACTGTGGGATTTTTAGAGATCTTTCTCTCAAGTCAAGTCCAAGCATATTGAAATGCATTTCAGATTCTAAAACTAAGAATCACATCAAAATTGATACACCTCCAGGTGATATCAACCATTAGACTTTAAGTACCACTTTTGGTGGTTTGAGTATTCTTGGGAACTACTTGCTATTTAACTTACTTGAAAAATTCCATTCTCACATCTAATGAGAAAAAATTGTTTTTCTTTCAAGAACTTTAGACTCCTTCCAAGGAATCAAGTATTACTAAGCAAATGATTCATCTTGGAATCTTTTGCTTTACTTGAAAGATCTTTAAAAGAAATTATTGACTTTTGGATAGGACTCAAAGCTTGTCCAAATGATATTTCTTTTTAACCAATGAAATAGTTAACTATACTATTTCATTTATTGGCTCATCTTTTAGGAAGTATCCTAATTCCTAAAGATCACTTTGACCAACAGTTAGCTTAAGCGAAACCAATAATAACTCTCTAATCCTCTAAAGGAAAGAGTTCTTTTTAAAGTTTCCCCTTTTTTTAAGACTTTGCATTTGTACCAGAGATGCAGTCATGGAACTTGGAATCCATCTGTTGAATGTTAAAGTTCAACTGATGCTAAGGTTTAATCACTTCTTTGATTTTCATCACTCCTTAGGATGAATGCAAAGTGAAAACTTCAAAAACTCTGGTTTTTATATTTTTGGAAAACCTTAACTATCTTTTGAAATAAAATCATTCCAAATCATCCTAGTTGGATGCATGAATTTTGACATGCAAGCTTGTCGTTAGGATTCTCTAAGTTTTTTCCTATGCTTAGAGTCATTAAGGAAATTTGCAAGTAGGCTTATTTTCTTGCCATTCAAATGAGCAAGAAAATTGAATGTTTGAATTTTAGCAAGCCTACTTCTCATAAGCAAGACCCTTTATATGTGATACCTAAGTATCACTTTCAGGAAATTTAAAGTGAACTAGCTACTTGAGTTGCATAGCAGTTAAGAGATTTGCAAGTAACTAGTTTTCCATTTTCCCTAAATATCTAACTCGAGTTAGAAAAAGTAGGTAATGATTGGAAAAGTACATCTGTTCAACTACTTAGAAAAAAATCATGCTTCGTCACATGCCAATGCATGTTCTTGTATGCAAATGCATGTGTGTGCATTCATGTGTTTGCATGTTTTTTTCCTTTTAATGCACCAAACTTAAATCAAGCAATTCTTTACCTGTAAGGACCGGTGTGATGAGGTCTTTGCTAAATTCTATGCATGCATCCAAGCATCCATGCAGAAACAATCTACTTGCTACCTTTCAAAAAGATATAAACATTCATGCACAAACTTTAGTGCATCTTACACCTTTTCCAAGCAAGAGGAAAATGTGCATTCTGCATAAAGACACTCTTTTGAAAGGAGAATTGCACCAACAATCATTCTTTTTGGGCATGAACTTTTAGATGCATGCAAGTGCTTGATGTATTTCCCAATACTTCTATGTCTGTTTAACTTTCATTGAATTCGTAGCATTTGCATAATCATTATAAAAAATGAAGACTACTACCATGCTTCAATAATATTTAGATGCAAGCTACATGAAAACGACGAATAAAGCAAGTATTGAAATAAAAACATCAACTTAGAAAATACTTATCTCCCAATTAGCTACATCCTTCCATTGATCCTCGCGAAAAACAATTCTCCATCCTTTGGTCCATGAGAAAAATTACATACTCCTTCTTGAAGACCATTGCTTCCTCTTGTCCTCTTATTTGAAGAAATGAAGCCTTTCTTGGACTATGCTTGTCTTAGCTCATCCTTTGCCATCGGATGATATGTGGATGATGCTTCATTTGAAGCACGTTTGAAATGAAGTAAAGAGCTCAAAATGCAAAGCTCTTTAGAGGTCAAAATGATAAGCAGCAATCAGCTCCACTTGGCTTCATCAAACCAGGTGTATGTTCGGGTATAGCAAAGAAAGATGTGTGGGTGCAACATAGTGTCACAGAGTAAGACTACAAAAGCAACATTGAATCCCTTCGATAGAATGGTTAGGGTATTGATAGTAAAATCTAAAGATCGATAGTTCAATTCCTGCATGTTGTACCTCTGGTTGAAACACTATGGGTTCGTCCGAGAGGATCACTAAGGCAATTTAGGCACTTTCAGGATGTTTCTTAACTTGCATCCTAACTTTACATTGATTTCTTGAGTACGTTGATTGAACGATAGGATTGCTACTTCAAGGATCGAGAGAAGCGATCGGCTGCTCCACGACTCTCTGGAATGCCATCAGAGGGGAGGTCCTATGGAAAATCTGGCGGGAAAGATGTGCTTTCAACTTCGGTGACTCCCCCAAAGAGTGGTCAATTGAGAAATCGTTGTTCCTCCTTGGCAGAAGGATTGTTAACTGTAAGAAGTCCCCCCCCTTCAGGCATCATCAAGTACTCCTTTTGATCAATAACAAGCTTAAACCCAAGTGGGCCCCACATGAGGGTGATGAGAGGGTAATTAATCTTCTTTGTAATGCCATCTAAGCTCTATAAAAGCTTCCCCTGCTTTGTGGGATTTGGGGGGTCCCGTGGGCACTAGTCCCCTTCTCTTATACTTTTCTTTATTTAATTCAAGTCCGGGAGAGTAGGCTAATGCTGAACTTCCTTTATATTAAAAAAAAGGGTGGTGAGATCCGATCCTGTCGGCCAAGATGATTGTAATCACCTTTTTTCTTTCGAGCGGTTGAGTAGCATCGTGTTATCATTTGAACTGAGTTCAAGCACTGGAAGCGCTGAAATCTTTTGTTGCCGAGATCAACTCATGAGAACAAAAGAATAAGACGTGCAAGCCCCTTAGACCACGTGGTTATCATATGATTTCCATAAAAGTACGACTCAAATTCAAGCTCTGCTACGAGCATGTGCAAAATGTGAACGTTCTAAATTTGTTTTTTGCTTCAAAAGTTTTTAGAAACTTGCAATACAAAGGATTCCACAAAGTATTGTTCACCATGCGGCCCTACCCCCATGGGTAGAAGTGAAGTTAGGCACAGTGAGGTTGCCAATTTGAGTCCTCTTATCGTCTTTGTAGAGATAGAGAACCAACATTTTGGCAACCTGCATCAAAAACCTTACGGAAGTTTGATGAGATTTTTAAAATCTCTTGACTAATTGTAAGACTGATGTGGGTGTTCTGGTTGATGCAGTATGCTTGCAAGCATATGGACACGGTTCAATACTCGACGACTGTGACACTCTACGATTGATATGATGAAGACATGATTTTGCTTCCCTAAGCATCGCTCCAAGGAGAAGTCATGTGCATGAACGGAAAACCAAGACTATTTCTGAGAATAGAAGTGCATTATGAATGCTCGAGGAAGATGATGAGAGAAAGGTCTCCATGAAATCTTAACCAAGCTTTGATACCAATGCAAGAGACTAAAGATTACAACCACCATGTGCTTGAGAGATGACTCTCCTCCCAACCTTATGCCTGTATATATAGCTGCTTGAATCAACGAGGACCACAAATGTAACTAGAGACCACAAGTGCATGTGCAATCTCCTCCACTCCTTTAATACCTTCCACTAGAGTCTACTAGTGGTTGGAGTAATCTTGACCACTACTTTAGTACCTTCCACTACAGTCCACCAGTGGTTGGTGTACTCGCCACTTGAGTTACGTCTCTTTGGACTCATGTTAACTCATGTTAACTTGATTTAGAAGGATCTAGAGCTTTTTGGGCAAAACTCTCTTCCCATTTTTCCCATGGGGCTTGAACCCAAGACCTCCTCCTTCATAATCTTGAGACTTAACCACTAGGCTAAGTGGATTGCTTGTTTAAAAGAGCACATGATATGCTTAAATCTAGTGTCAAGATCTTTGGCCATACATGTGACAGACCAAACGGTGTCTGTTTTCAGCTCTGTCAGAACTGGTTGGACCCTTAGATCATAGGCTTACTTTGTTATAGGTCACATCTTGTAGTGTTTGGTGGTCATTTTGATGGTGGTGGTGCTTGAGCTTGGTGATGTTGCTCTCCACTCATTTGGACAATGCAATTTTATAGCTCCTTCATAGCATATGATTTCTATCCTACTCCTCAACTCATCGAAAGGCAAGGCAATCTTATTACAACACCTTACTATTGTGATCCTTGCACCATTTGTCCTCTTATGTTTCTATTTTCAATAGAGACAACTCTCTACTCAAGTATATCACATAGTCTCTCTACTACTCTATAGAATTATGTCATCATTTGACATAATATCCATATGGTATGAACTACAATCTATAGTCAACTATTTTTGGTGGGCATCAACACTATCTACAACTCTACTCTCTAGCTACCAAGATATCATCATCTTAGTTTGCTCCTCTTGGCATGGTGCACACATTATTGTTAACTATTGCCTAGAGTCCATCCTTCATGAAGAAACAAGAGAAAGATTATATCAACAAGATATTCAACTACACATTGTTTAAGAGATTCTCTCCTTGCACAAGAGAAATAGTGGGAGGAACTACCATAGCTCTTGCTTTGAGTGAGGAGCAAGTGGTGTAGTGTATGCATATTGGACTTGTTAGCACATCTCCCAAGGTATTATAATGCTCTTGGTAGTCTTCCACATACCAACCACCTATAAAACAATCCCTTTGCATCATGATGACGTGTCATTTATGTAAAACATAACTAATGAAAAAACATTATGCCCATTCAGCCTGTTGTGGTGCAAGGGCTTATCCAAATGCTTCTCACTCTTCGTCTTCTCTATCGGTTGTGCAATAGAATAGAAGCTACCATAGCTGCAATCTCACACAAGTGGTATCAACGTGCCAAAACTAAAGCGCCTAAGCTACACCTTGGTTGCATCAAAGTTCATCGTAGGCTATCAAAGTGTTTTTTGCATAACTGGACGAGAGGTAGGAGCTGAGCTGCAGTGTCTTCTATCGGTTCCCTCACCCTATCCCGTAAGAAGAAGCAATCCATCATGATATTTGTTTCATCAGCAAGAATAAACCAAACACAAATTGGCTACAGCTATGATGTTTTATTTATGCTCACATTCAGTCAGCATATGATGGAGTTGACATTACAATTATACTACCAATGACTGGAAGGTTTTGTGTGTCATAATCAAGGTGACTATGATTGTTCAAAATCATTGGCTAAGGTTGTTGTTGTTGAGCATAACATTGCCGTGTTGGTGATTTAAGTCTTGACGGAAACAAAGTTACACTGGAGGAGGCTTTATGTCAGAGCACTTTGACTCCATTTTTGGTAATTACTCAGATTCATAAAGCTTTTCACAAAGACGTGTTGAGTTTGCAAGCAAAGAAGTGGGGTTCTTTAACCAAGAAAAGCTCTTTTTGAAAATAATTGATAGATCTTCTATATCTTAGGTACCATTTATTTTTTAGTTTTCCTTTCAATCGCATGTGGTAGGTGATGTCATGTATACACTTGTGGTTCCTTGAATGGACATTACTCACACGTTGTGAGATGTATGTATGGATTTGTGGGTCCTTAATTTGGACAACTCACATGCCTTGTGAGGTTATATTTACCCTAGTGAAAAACTTGAATTAAACAAAAACTGAGGGACATGGTGAGGTTTTTAACTGGGGTATAGTCACTTTGGAGATACCTTGGTAATATAGGTGAAAGACCAAAATGAAGACAGTCCAAAGACCTCGTGTATTGATCACATGATGGATGTATGAAATTTTGGCCTCACATCAAAGAGATTTGCATATGTTATGTACCTTTTTTATGCTTTGACCTAGATTTTGGGTTTTGGAGTGGATTTATTATGGTTGATTTGGCTTACATACACATTGGACAAAGGAGACTGCTGAATTTTTTTTTGGAGATATCATAAGTGAGCATCCTAGTGTGTAGGGATGTAAGGGGTGCATAGAAAAAGAGAAAAACATTGAGATTACTTGCACACATTTAGTTTATCGGTGCATATATCAAGAAAGACTATCAAAATGTTGTTGAATTTTTTCTAGGTCTCACCATATTATTGTCATAGTATAGAGAAGTGCTTAAGTCGCAAGAATAGGTGATGCGATTGTGCAAAGAGTGAGTAATAAGATTAACAAGGACAATTACCATGTATGGTCTTATATGATGGAGAATTCCCTAATGAGGAAAGGACTTTGGGGATTAGTAAATGGAGAAGATGAGTGTATTGAATTACCAGATAACCCCAACATAGATCAATAAATAGAATACAAAATGCGGATAAAGAATTTTAGAAAAGTAATCCAATAGATTTCAATATGCATTTTGAAGAGCCTTATCCCACACATCATGGAGGCTAGTACACCAAAAGAAGCTTGGAGCATGATTCATAAAATCTATGATATATCAATAGAGGCTAGGAAAATTCACTTGAAAAAAAAAATTGCATAACGTATGGTGCAGCAATAGATCTATCACTGATTATGTGGTAGAAATTAGAAATGTTATTGACGACTTAGCTTCCATAAACTGCAAGGTGGAAGATGACAATATGGTATCAATTATTTTGAATGGTCTAGGACCACATTATAAGAGCTTAGACACTTCCATTTCGGTAAGAGGCACCATGTTTGATTTCGATGAGCTAGTGGCACTTTTTATGATAGAAGAAGTGAAGCTTGGATTGAATGCATCATGAAGTGGAAACACAAGAGATCATGCATACTTTCAACATAGAGGAAGATGTTCTAGCCACAATTGTTCAAGCTCTAGGAATGTAAACACAATGGATATGCAAAGAGGTAGAGGTAGATCAAATTCAAGAGATAGAGGAAGATTGCAAGCACCTAGACATTATTACCATTGTGGCAAATATGGCCATTTTGAGAAGGATTGCTATCATAAGTAAAATAATCAAAGAGGAAGAAGTAGAGTCCATTATGCATCACATGGAAAGTTCCCTATTGAAATTTCATATAGAGATTATGGCAGAGATAATATGTTTGCAATGGAGCATGTGTTAAATAGCATGTCTAAGCCTAGAAATGATACAAATTGGTACATAGAATCTAGTTGCACAAATCATATGACAAGCATAGGAGATTGTTTTGAGTCTAAAGAGCCTTTGATGACTAAAGAGTATGTGCCAAATGGTTATGATACTTTACACCTGATTAACAATGTTGGAAATGTATTACTAGTACAAAAGAATGGTGTCTGAAACACATTGGGTGATGTTTTACATGTGCCTAACATTACGAAGAACTTATCTTTGGTTGGTCCGCTTGTGGATCATGATATGGAAGTGATCTTTAATAAGCGTGGATGTTTCATACATGATTTCAAGTATGGCAAAAGAGGGAAATTGCTTGGTCGTGGAAAGAAAATAGGTAGATTGTTCACACTTGATATGGGGACAACTCTTTACGAGAATATGTATGCCAAGAACAATGGGTACTCTGATATAGCTGAGTTCTGGCACAAAAAAAATTGGTCATATCAGTTTGAGGAAATTAAAGTCTATGGAGAAGCAAATGTTAGTGCATGGTTTACCAAGATTTGGTCATTTAAATTTTGAGAGGAAATACAAAGCATGTGCATTTGGAAAACATCAATGTATGAAGTTACCAAGAAGAGAAATGCATAGAAAGAAACCTCTAGTCTAGAGGTGATTCATAGTGATGTAGTTGGACCTACTAGAACAAAATCAATTGATGGCTGACTATACTTTTTTATATTCATTGATGATTATAACCGATACACTTGGGTATATTTTTTGAAGCATAAGAGTGAAGTTTCTAAATGATTTGTGAAATTCAAGAGCATGGTTGAGAAGCAATTGGGCATATACATAAAATTTTTACGATCAGATTCAGGGGGGGAATATATTTCAAAGGATTTCGATCAATATCTTAGTGATCATGGAATCAAAAGACAATTGCCGTGTAGAAATACACCACAACAAAATGGTGTTGAAGAATGCAAGAATTGTGTGATTGAAGAAGTTTCTAGAGCTATGTTAAATGAAAATAGCATGCCAAATACATTTTGGGCAAAAGCTTGTCATATGGTTGTACATGTCATAAATAGAGCTCCAACAAGAATGGTTCATGATTTGACTTCTTATAAGAGATTATGGAAGCATAAGCCAAATGTGAGCTATCTACGAGTATTTGGCAGTATTTATTATGCACACATGCCTATTCAATTGAGACACAAATAAGAGCCTAAATCTCAAAAGTGCATATTTGTTGGATACTTAGAAGAGAAGAAAGGATATAGATGTTATAATCCTATAATAAAAGAATGTATAGTGAGCAAAGGCATTATATTTGATGAGAATGTCTCATGGTATGCACCCAAAGACATGGATATGATAGAGAATGATATGGATGATGCTATGCATAATGTTCATGATGAGCGAGAAACAAGTCGGCCGGAAAGTCGGATGGAGAAGCCTATGCAAGGAAAAAGGAGAAAGGGAAAGAGAAGATGAGAGTACATGTTTGATTTGGATATTGATGATGAGATAGTTACACCTAAGATGTTGAAAAACAAGAAGGAAAAATTATGTTCCTCCACACATAAGAAGAAAGACATGTTCAAGATCAGATGAAGAAACTCCTTTGAAATGATCTATGATAGTAAGGCATCTTGTGGATAGATTGAATCTATACAATAAGCATATGAAACTTCATTATGCATACATGACACTAGAGAACAAATGGTGGATATCTTCACCAAAGCCCTTCGCAAGAAGAAATTCATCTACTTTAAAGAAGCTTTAGTTTTTATTTAGATTTCATTTCATGTTGGTTTCATTTTTTATGAACATATGTACTTATTCATTTTGTATCCAATATCATTTTGAGCTTGAGCGGGAGATTTGATGATGTGTCATTTTTATGCAAAACATAAATAATGAAAAAACATTATGCCCATTTGGCCCCCCATGGTGCAAGGGCTTATCCAAATGCTTCTCTCTCTCCGTATTGTCTGCCATTTGTGCAATAGAACAGAAGCCACCATAGCTGCGATCTCACACACATCAGATAGAGCATAAGCACTACATGGCTATGTTCTCTCACAAAGAGAGAGAGAGAGAGAGAGATTATTTCTCTTTTATTATGTGCATCTGAGTGGAAGAAGCGTTTCTCTCAGATCTAAGAGTTGAAGGAGCACAATCGAGCTCCTCAGGTGTAGAGAATACCATAATATCGGATGACTCCACTTGCAACATTGTAGGATTGCCATAGGCTTCATGTATATTGGTAGGGAAGGGGAAATACCATCTCGAAGAATAGCATTGTAACACTGGAGGATGGTGAAGTGTTGGGCCAAGGTCGAGTAAGAAGTAATGATCGCATGCCATGACTCGAGAGAAGGGCTCAAAAGAGTTCAAAAGGTTGAGCATGCCGCAACCAAGGGCGCAAAAGAGTTCAAAAGTTTGAGCATGCCGCAACCATGGTTGTTGTAGACGATCCAAGAATGTGTATTAGGAGAGGGGCAATTGTGGGCTGAGTGTGCAGGCCAGCAAGGAGCTGAAGGTGTGAGCAACAAAAGTCTTCATTGGATATGCAAAGATGAAGAGCGAAGCTGCCACAAATCATATAGCATCTTCTCTACGAGTTTAATCTAGAGGTCTAAGTTTCTTATCTTATCTTCTCTGTGAGCAGCGCAAGCTATGGCGGATGACTGATGAGAGATGATGCGAAGGTCCTCTCATAGAAAGCGAAAACGAGATACAAAAAGAAAGAAATCTATAGATATGTGACAACTTCCATTCGAAACGAGTTCGCGATGACAACCACAAATACACCTCGGGTTGCCATTCAAGAAGAAAAGGAGACAGGAAGCTGCACGTGGAGCACTTGTAGGTATAGAGGCAAAAAAAAATCATGAAAGAAAAAACACAAAGATACGTGAATATATAAATGCTCAATGATGTAGACATCATCACTTATGTCAGCTCTCGTACTCATATTGATTTAAAGATAACCAAAATTTTGAATGTAAGGTAGTAGCCCAATGTTTCCTCTATTAAATGGATACAAGAGCACATTATATATATATATATATATATATATATATATATATATATATATATATATATATATATATGGAATGGTTAGCATGAGATCCTTCACATCGTCAGCCCCATCAAAATTGATTGATAAATTAATCCTCATGCCATGTGAAATCACAAATGATTTGTCTATATTTTGATCCATAGATAGAAGCGGCCCTATTTCTTTGATGTAGTTTTCTGAACTTTGTTATTGCAATGTGTGAAAAATTGGTGTCTCCAAAAAAAGATGTGAACTCTTGAACAAATGTCTTGAAATCATACAAAATATCCATAGCATACCCTTGCACACACACACACACACACATATATATATATATATATATATATATATATATATATATATATATATATATATATATATATATATATATAATATATGGAAGCGCAAAAATCACCTTTGAGATAAACTAATCCATTGACATTTGATACCATATAAATATAAAAACATTCAATTAATCCCATACCACTGATTTTTACTATATTTATGCATACACATGTTCATATCAAATACAAATAAAATAACATCAAGCAATGTAATGCATACATAAATCAAGCATCCCAAAAATTATTGATAGAGAAAATATAAAAACATTCAATTAATCCCATACCACTGATTTTTTACTATATTTATGCATGCACATGTTCATATCAAAAACACATAAAATAATATCAAACACTGTAATGCATACATAAATCAAGCATGATGTTTAATCATAAACCTATCTCTATAAGAATGTTAATGCATTTACAATCTTCAAGATTGGAACATTACAAGAATGTAGTAGATAAGAAGTTTCCGAGGAGAGCAAAAGAAAAAGGTGGCGATAGACAACCGGGGGAATTATCGCGATAGGTGGCTGGCCGTGTCGCGATAGACAATGGGGGGCTTATTGCGATAGATGAATGACCGTGTCGCGATAGACGGTGGCTTCGGGACTTGCGCGCGACTGACCGCTGTGGTGTAAGACGTTTGAGACCTTCGGGGACTGTGCAGTCATTTGGCGCTCTTTGAGTCTATCGTGGATTCAACATAACTTCAGGTCTATCGTGGATTCAACATAACTACTCCTTTAGAAGTTCAGAGTTCGGGCTGTCCCTCTTTTGTCATGGATTTGGCGACCCCCTCTCTTGTGAGAAGTAACCTGGCCCCTCCTCCCGGGGAGACCGATAACCTGGCCTCTTTGTTGGAGGGGGGTTCTTGTGCCGCCCTAGGGGCCTTTGAGAGTGCTGAACCCCCCTTGGTCTCCCTCAGTAGATCCGCAATTCTGTCAACTCAGGAGGAGCTCAAGAAAGTTTGCCTCGTCGGCCAAATGTTCGGCCCTAAGCCCCCGCTCGAAACTGTGCGACAGTGGCTTCGCAACGAGTGGTTCCCCCGTGGGCTAGTTGTTTGTAAGTGTCAGTTCTTATCGGCAAGCCACTTGCTGCTAGTCTTTGAAAATGAAGATATGGCGTTTCGAGCCCTTAGTGTCGGAACTTGGCAACTCGGCCGGGCGACCCTGTGCCTATTCAGATGGTCCCCTGATTTTACTCCCGACAAATCGAAATAGCTTCGGTACCCTCTCTGGGTTGAGCTCCCTAACCTGCCATACTTCTTGTACAACTTCGTGTGGGACATCGTTTCTCCTATCGGCAAGCCGTTGGCCTCACGCGAGGACATTGGTGGTCTCATTTATGAAGGTGCAAGACACTCGTTCAACGCTCGGTGGCACCCTCAAATCTGTGTCGAGGCTGACCTCAGTATGCCACTTCCATCGAAGATCAAACTGGACTTGGGCGAAGGGGATGTATGGGAGCAAGACATCAGTTACAAAAACCTTCCCAACGCGTGCTTTCATTGTGGCCAACAAGGTCACAGGATTAAAGATTGCCCTTTGAGACGAAAAAGCAAGCGAAATCAAGAAGCCCCCAAAAATGCTCAAGATAGCAATGGTGCATTGAATCACTCGACGAAAGTAGAGGAAGTCAAGGGCCCCCTTAATCCAGAAGCTGACGCAGACGGGTTCATCGAAGTCAGAAGAAGAAGGAAAAGAAGCCCTAGGGCAACTTCTGAGCGAAACAACATGTCAGTTACCCAGGTAAAGGACATCAATGAGTTTGACTACCTAGGTGGGAACCAACTTGAGGTGGACACCGACGTCAAAGGCCTAGAGATCCCTGACAGTAAAGAAACCTTGCAGGAGGTTACACTACAAGCAAAGAAGACGGCTTTACTACTAGCAACGAAGATAACATGGATAGTGAAAGCTCCATCATCGGATCGACTATTCCGGAAACGGAGCTGAAAACGGTGCCCAGTTCTTCCCAGCAGGAGGCATCCCGCAAAGGAAAACAACCTATGGAGTTACCGTGGAAAAGCCCCCACAAGAACCTATTGCTAACTCGGGATCCGATCCGAGCGAAAAAGAAAGATGAATCCAAGAAAAGAAAGGACAAAGCTCCCTCCCGCAAAGAGGGATTATTACGACAATGATCATCATCTCGTTAAATGCTAGAGGGCTAACCGACCCCTCAAGAGCGATCATCATTGGTCAATGGCTTCGCGACATTAGCCTAAACCCAGATTTTATATGTATCCAAGAGATTAAAATTGACGGAGAAGACCTCCAGAAACGGCTTAGACATGTCTCCTCGACCCATGTTTGGATTTCAACGGCGGATCAGCGGGGGTCCGGTGGAACGGTAATCGGTATTAATCAACTCTGGTTTGAAAAGCTTGAGAACTCCATTGAAGATGAATGCCATCGATGGATTGTTGTTTCTTTCGGTGCTCCCTTTTGTTTTACTTTAGTTTCTTTGTATGCCCCTAATGGGGAGTTAGAGAGACTTAACACTTGGGCCTCCTTGGACTCGCTCCCCCACAACGTGCTTATTTGTGGTGACTTCAACATGGTAGAGGACCCTATGGACAGATGGATGGGCAAGGGTAGGGTCATCGATAGTCGGGAGAAAGAAACGTGGGACAAAACTAAACTACACTTGGATCTGGTCGAATTCAAAGACTCGAATGGCTTTTCTTGGTCAAATCTCCAAGCAGGCGAGGACCTGAGGAAAGCTAGACTTGATAGATGCTACATTTCTCAGATTTTTACTCATCAGTGGGGCCACCCTTCCCTCTCGCAACGCACCGACCTCACCATCTCTGATCACTACCCGATCGTCATCACTTTTCAACCCCCCACCAAGATCCGTAAGGCTCCTTGGTTCCATGCCAGTGTGCCCTACTTCTCTCTCCCCTCCGTCCATCAAGAAATTTCTGATGTGTGGAAGGAGGCATTCGCCTCTGGCTTGTCCCCAGCCAAGTGTTGGAGAAGTGCGGTCGATAAGTCACGACAGATCATGATTAGATCCAGGAAGATGCTAGAGACTGTGCGGCGGGCTCGTAGAGAAGCTCTATATCATAGACTCTGGCAGCTCGAGGAGGAAGTGAACAAAGGAAAATCTCAAGCCCAGAAAGGACTTCGAAAAATCAGAGCGCTGCTGAGATACGAGGAAGAGATACAAAGGAAAAATTTGCAAATTTTCTTCAAGGAGTGGTGGGCTGGCAAAGCCGACAAACCCACCAAAGAGATGTGCCGTATCCTCAAAAGGAAACACAACAGAGAATCAATCCCCTTATTGCTAGACGCAAATGGCAATGTATGCAATACGGAAGAAGATAATTTTGGGATCATTGAAGGGCACTTCACGAGACTCCTGGGGACCTCAAACCCCCTCTCCCACCATAGGAGGGACTGTATGGCAGCCATATCTAGGGTTTCCCCCCACAGGATACCACTCAACCTTCAATCTCTGCTTCATGCCTCTATCTCTGAAGCCGAAATCATTGAGGTCATTGATGCCCTCCCTTCAGGTAAAAGCCCGGGACCCGACGAGCTCACTAATGAGTTCTTTAAATCCCTCAAGTTGGTGGTTGCCACCCCTCTTCGTTTGGTTTGGTAAGAGGCACTCAAGTTTGGCGCGCTTCCTTCTTGTCTCAACAATGGCATTATCAAGTTAGTACACAAAAAAGGGGAAAAGAACAGAATTGAGAACTGGCGTCCCATTACAATGCTCCAAACAGGATACAAGATCATCGCCAAAGTCATTGCCAACAGAATCTCTTGCCACTTGAGAGCGTGGTTAAGCGAGGACCAAAAAGGTTTCATCAAAGGCAGGTCAATTTTGGAAACCATTATAGATATCTGGGAAGGTCTTGAATTTGCAAATGAGTCTAAACAAGAAGTAGTATTCCTCAAGATCGACTTTGATAAAGCCTACGACAGGCTAGAATGGGACTATATTCTACAGTCACTACAAGATCTTGGATGTAGTCAGAAATTCACCAAGATGATTGCGACCCTTCTCGGAAACGCATCGACCCAAATTAACATTAATGGAAAACTTTCAAAGGTGATCAAACTTAGAAGATCTATCAGACAAGGGTGCCCATTGGCTCCCCTTCTCTTTGCCATTGCCACGGAAGGGCTTAGCAGGCTGGTGGAGCATCAGGTGGAAGCTGGTAACATTAAAGGCCTTCGTTTGCCGCATGACCACAGTCAGATCACCATGAGACTTTTTGCCGATGATATGAACGCTTTTGTTCACAATGATAGTACCAGCCTGGAGACGTTCTGGAAGTGTCTTGCTACCTTTTGTGAAGCCTCTGGATCCATAATCAACCACTCTAAGACCGCCTTTAGAGCTATTAGTGGGTCACAGCCCGACCTTCTCATTGATCATGGCTGTCAAATCATTCCGCAGGGCCAAATTTTTCGGCTTCTTGGGATTCCCTTGGGGTTTGGCGTCTCTATGGAACAGCGGTGGAACTGGGTGCTTGCCAAACTCGAAAACAAGCTTAACTATTGGAGAGGTATGCAAATCAATCTTGCTGGTCGTGTTATGGTTATCAACACGTTCCTCTTATCATCTACCATTTATTTCATTTCTTGTTGGAGACCGAAAGAGCAAGATCTATCCAAACTCGATAGTATTTGTAGAAACTTCCTTTGGACGGGCGACCACAATAGGAGGGGGGTGCCTAAAATCAAATGGTCCATCTGCACCAGCCATAGAGATAGTGGGGGACTTGGTATCTTGGACATTGGGTGCATGGCTAACAAACTGTCGGCCAAATGGATGATTAAGGCTTGGTGCAACGGGAGGCCTCGTGGGCCAAGTTGATCTTCAGAAACAAGAATGAGTTGGCGCTCATGGGTTTCCCAAATTGGAAGAATCTTGACATCTTGACCTTGCTGTTTTCCCCGATCCCCGTCTTCCCGAAAGGCTCTAATCTGGTGTGCTCCCTTTGGAAGAGTTGGAATAAAGTCAAAAGCTTCACAAGAATAAGTGAAGACTGGAAGTGGGCTGCCAGTATCAGACAAAACGACTCTATCTGGTTTCCGATCCATGGCATCCGGAGTGTGGAATCTTGGAACATTCAAAATGCCAAGAAGCTATGGAACAAAGGCTTCAAAAAATGGAAACATCTCTGGAAACAAGACACCAACCGCTGGATCAACTTTGAGGATATTGACCCTAGCATCAACATTTCGCATGAAGAATGGAACACTTTGCAAAGCAGATGTCTCGCCTGGGACCGACACAAAGTTCGCCTTCTCATGGGACACGACATGTCGAGCTCGCTTGGTCTCAAATGGCACAATGGGAATAGCCTATCAAAAATCCCAAACATCAAAGAAACGATCGACTATCAGGTTAACCTCAACAAAAAGTGGTGCCTGTCATGGACGCGGCTTCGGTGGGACATGAAGTTCATGGCTATCTGGCACCCCCTCATAGAAATCAAAAAGTCTGTCCTCTTATGGCAAATTCTTCATGACGGAATCTGGACCAACCTTAAGGCTAGCAAAATTTGTGGGATCCCTCCCTGGTGCAAATGCTGCTACCGGTCTATCGAAGATGTTTCACACATCTTCTTTACCTGCCCCAACTCCAACAGACTCTGACAGGTGGTTGGAAAGAGAATTAGACTTCAAAAACGTCTCAGTTGGCAGCAAGCCCTGCTGGGAGAAGCGATCGGCTGCTCCGCGACTCTCTGGAACGCCATCAGAGGGGAGGTCCTATGGAAAATCTGGCAGGAAAGATGTGCTTTCAACTTCGGTGACTCCCCCAAGGAGTGGTCAATTGAGAAATCGCTGTTCCTCCTTGGCAAAAGGATTGTCAACTGTAAAAAATCACCCCCCTTTAGGCATCATCAAGTACTCCTTTTGATCGATAACAAGCTTAAACCTAAGTGGGCCCCACATGAGGGTGATGAGAGGGTAATTAACCTTCTTTGTAATGTCATCTAAGCTCTGTAAAAGCTTCCCCTGCTTTGTGGGATTTGGGGGGTCCCGTGGGCACTAGTCCCCTTCTCTTGTACTTTTCTTTATTTAATTCAAGTCCGGGAGAGTAGGCTTATGCCGAACTTCCTTTATATTAAAAAAAAAAGAATGTAGTAGATTAATCCCTCTATTTGTGCTAATAGTGATGCAGAGATCCAGGTTTTATTTCAAAATAGGCATGTAAAGAAATCTTAGACCAAAGAATTTGTTTCCTTCAAACCGAGTATAATTCCATCAAGCATATTAAATAAAAGCTTTTTGTTGGATTGTTCTAGGATCCATGTGGCCACAAGTAAGCATGTATCTTTTCATGCCAAGCACATGATGCTTTTTTCAACCTACAGATCATATTTTCTACACTTTTCCATGAAATCCAAAGATACAATTAATGAATTCCTCATGTAATTCCCCATTCAAAAATACAAATTCAATGCTCAATCGTCACAAATGTGTAGGTGCTATAATAATTTTTCATATTACATGCATAACAAAATGTCTACTCAAACTCATTGAACTTGGCTTGAGCACAATCATATGCTACAAGTATAGAATTATAGCAATCAACTATGCCTTCAACCATATCTTTTATGAGGAAACCCACATAAAGAGCATGCACCATTATTTGTAATATCATTTAGTTTTCATCATATAATTATTCAAAATTTTCAATGTTCTGATTCATCAAAATAAAAAGGATCATTCTCATCACAAATCCTAGAGACAACCACTGCATAAAAATATGATGCAAAAGAAGAACGATGAGATCCTACGCAAGTACTGCACAAACTTTTCTATCTTTTTTTCTATCTTCAGTGCATATTATTTCATCAATCAATGCATTATGTACATTTTCATTAGAACGGAGATAATTTTTATGCTCATTCAAAACTTATGCAGGTTGGGAAACTATCTCAAAAGGAGCTACATTTGATTGGATGCTACTAAAAAGAGGCAACGAGTATGGAAATCTTATGATCTATTTGATCTTCTTAGTACATGAAACTAGAGATTGAATTTCATATTCCACAAAAAGTAAACCTTTGCCTCGGCGGAATGTATTAATTTTGTCGATGATACAAATGATACCTTGTGCTTCTAGAATCTTACTAAATTATAAAGCATTTCACAAGGTTATTGTCCATTATTTGTTGTTTCTCATGCTCTAACAAATATGCTATACAACCAAGAAATAGATGAAAATGCAACGATTATTAGCATTATTAGCCTCATAGGAGTGAGATACCATAATGCTTTAAAATGGACCTATTAACTACATATGCAACACACATAACAACCTCAAGCCAAAAACTACATGTTATATAACCTTGACTCTTTAACATGCATCTTGCCATTTCCATCATAGAACAACTTTTTTTTTCTCTCAATAATACAATTTCTTTTTTTTATTAATCCATATGACACTAGAAATATATTTTTCCCCCAATTAGTTAGAGATGTGTTGAATCAAAAAAAGATTTGATATGAATTCTTTTTTTTTTCAAAAGAAAATTTAATTGAGGCCTAATCTCCTGTGCTATAATTAATCAAAGAACTCAATAAGAAATCAAGGGGCAAAGTGCCCATGGGATCCCTCGTATCCCGCAAAGGAAGGGAAATATTGGAGGAGGAATAGTAGAGACAAAGCCTAAGAGCAAGCCACACGTGGAAGAGCACAGGTTTAAATCAAGTTATAGAGAAGGTCAATGATGTTTTCATCCCCCTCGTGGCTCTCCATTTACTTTCCAATTTGTTATTTTCTGAGATGAATATCCTATGGTGTCTAAAGGGAGGGACTTTCTTACAATTACATATTCTTTTTCCAAGAAAGGTAAGGGACTTAACAATAGACCATTATGTTGGAGCTTTGTCAAAATTGGCCACACATCTTTGTTTCCATATCTTCCATAGCATTTCGTCCCTAATGGTGTTTCACAAGCCAGCAAAGCAATTGATTGCCTCGCCCAACAATGCTTGTTCTCGATTGACAAGATGTTTGAATTTCAAAACCTTCACAAGATCTTGCGAAACTAGGAGGCTCTAAGAGCAAGAGAAGAAGATGTGAAAAAATTCTTCTTTTGCTCAATAGCAATGCTTACACCAATGGGAGGCCCACAAATTTTTTCAACTTTGGCATTGATCCAAATTTTGTTGGAGTTTGAGATTCACAAAAGCACGTGAACAACATAAGAAGAAGAACTTTGAAGCACAACACAGAATACTAAATGTATTACCAAGAGAATGTACAAAGATAAGTGACCCGTTAGGGTTATAGGCTTATATACAAGCGGAAGGATCTCCTACAGAGGGAAAAAAAGTGCCCCAATGGTCCTAGTGTGTTTACACAGATCACTACCTAAATATATCAACAAATCCCCTTGGGAGTGATGCAACGAGCAAGGAGTTTACACTCATGTATAAGGAAGTGCCAAGCTATATGGAATCAATTCACAAAAGGAAGTAAGCCCAAAGCTTTGCGGAAAGCTTCAAACTTCTCCCTACGCAATGACTTTGTGAAAAGTCTACAATGTTCTCCTGTGTGGGCACATAGTACAAACTAATCTCTCGAGCAGAGAACCTCTCCATGACATAATGATAGTGTACCTCAATGTTCTTAGTGCGAGCATGGAACACAAGATTCCTCACAACTTCCAATGCAGTCTGACTATCAGTGAAGGTGGTGGCAGAAGACTGACCAACACCAAAAATTAGCCATAAGGTGTCTAAGCCACTCAACAATCACTGTGAAAGCTTCCCTAGCCTCACAACTAGAAGTAGTAGTCTGCTTCTTGCTCAACCAAGATATACATGAGCTAACAAGCATGAAGCAAAAGCCACTAGTGGACACATGAGTGTCATAGCAACTAGCCCAGTCAGAGTCAGAAAAAGCATGTAAATCTAGCAAAAGTGATCCCCCTTGGGATAAAACAATCCAAGTAGTCGGGTAACACTCAAGTAGCAAAAGATGCACTTAACCGCATGCCAATGGTTGACACCTAGGTAATGCATAAAACTGCTCACAACAAACTGAATATCTGGTCAAGTAATGCATAAGGAAATCAAGCATCCAACAGCCTGCTCATAGAGAACAACATCAAATGCATCTCCAGCATCATGAAGACTCAATCCTAAACTTGTCTCCAAAGAAGTGGCAATAGGTTTATAGTCTTCAAGCCCAAAACACTACAATACTATGTCAATATATTTTGTTTGACACAAAGCTATTCCGCCATCAACTTACATAAACTGAATTCCAAAATAATGATGCAAGTGCCCCAAATCTGACATCTCAAATGAGGCATGCAAATCAATCTTAAAATCAGCAATATGCTTCTCAATATGACCAATGAGCAACATGTCATCAACATAGACAACAATGATCAGAAGCACATCATTTGCACACTGAACGTATAAGGTGCTCTGAGTTGGACTTTTCTCAAAACCATGTGCAATCAAGTAGGCATGTATTTTTTCATAACAAGCACGTGGTGCTTGCTTCAAATCATATAATGCCTTTTTCAACCTGCACACTTGGTTTTCATGCGCTTTCTACACAAAGCCACGGGGCTGAAAAACATACACTTCTTCATGAAAGTCACCATTCAAAAATGCAATTTCAATGTCCAACTGATGTACATTCCAACCATGATGAGCTGCAAGTGCACAAATGCTATGAACAGTAGTCATTCGGCATGTAGGTACAAAGGTCTCATCAATGCCTCTCTCCTAAGCATAATCCTTTGCAACAAGCCTACCCTTATACCTAATAACTATTCCATCAGGCTTATGCTTCAGCTTGTATATCCACTTAGTGCCAATGGCCTTCTTGCCAAGAGGCAAGTCACATAAAGACCACGTACCATTTTTTATGATAGCGTCATATTCTAATTACATAGCAGCTATCCAATTTTTAGAATTTTGTGCTTTGTCAAACAAAAATCTCATTCTCATCACAAAGACTAGTGGTAGCCATAACATAGTAATTTGATACAAAACAAGCACTATATGAGCCTGAACGAGTACAATATGACAGAGGTGCATCTAATTTGCTATCATGCAAAGTCTGCACCAACCATTTTGGCATAGTTTTTTCCTCCTCAATATCAGTTCTCTCATCAAGTGCATAATGTATATCTGCATCAGGAAGGGAATGATCTTCATCATCACATGAAAGCTATAAAGGCTAAGAAATTGCCTCATTTGGACCAACAGTAGACTGTCCACTTGTAAAAAGAGGCAACAAAGTGTCATACATAACTTTGGAGATAAACGATGTCTCCTTAGTACATGAAAGTAATGGTTGAATAGCATCTTCCACAAAAACAACATCACACCTAACCAAAATGTGTTTAAACTGTGGATGATATAGATGATAGCCTTTGCTTTCAGAACTATAGCCAACGAAAATACATTTCATTGCTTTATCATCCAATTTCCTGCATTGTTGTGCAAGCACTAATGCATATGCCAAACAAACAAAGACACACATGTGAGAAACAGATGGCTTGTGACTATGCCAAGCCTCATGTTGAGTGACAGAGTACAATGCTTTAGTTGGACACCTGTTAAGTACATATGTTGCACACATAAAAGCCTCGAGCCAAAAACTATGTGGTAAAGCCTAACTCTTGATCATACACCTCACCATCTCCATGAGTGACATGTTCTTCCTTTCAGCAACTCCATTTTGTTGAGGTGTATATGGCATTGTACATTGATGTTTTATCCCATGTTCAACCAAAAATGCATTAAAATTAGAAGACATATACTCCCCCCTCGATTAGAACAGAGGGTGCATATTTTACATGCTGATAGATTTTCAGCAAAAACCAAAAACTATTTGAAGCACATAAACACTTGAGACTTTTCTTTCAATGGATATACCCATGCATGCCTGGAAAAATCATCAATGAAAGTCCTGAAGTAAAGATAATTCCCAAAAGAAGGTTGTTTGCATAGGACCATAGACATTAGTGTGAACAAGCTAAAATTTTTTAGTAGCTTGAACTAAGCCATCTTTTGGGAAGGAGAAATGGTGCATTTTGCCCAAAATACAGGCTTCACATCCATGTTTACTAGGTGCCTCAAGTTTGGGCAAAGAGGACACCATTTCAGATTTTTGCAAGCATAGCAAACTAGCAAAATTCAGATGACCAAAGTGTGCATGCCAAAGCTTTGCATTTGGACATAGCCTGAGAATCTTGAATTGCACATGTTGAATCATTCAAAGATTTTGCATAATCTATGAGATTATACAGCCCATGACATAAAATGCCAGAAGCAATAATGATGTCACCATTTCATAGATCGTGAACTGTACATCTGTGATAAAAAAATTTCACAACCAAGCCGATCTTGGCTAACACTGAAATTGATAATAGATTTTTCTTGATCCCCGACAAAAATAAAGCATCTCAAAATGTAAAAGAACTACCATCAGTAGTATTTAGAATGATCTTACCAACTCCCATAACATGAAAAGAGGAGTTTTTGGTGCATGTGACAGTATTCCCTGTAGGAGCAGGCTCAAGTGAAGTGAAGAAACTGCAGTGCGAGGTAATATGTTTGGTTGCCCCACTATCAAAGTACCAAACATATGAGTCTACTATAGACATACAATATTAAGATGGGTCGTAACTACAAACAGTAAGGTTTCTTTTATGCTTAGGCATTTTTTCTATCAAAGGGAAACATAGTGGTTGCAAAAGGCAAAAAGGTTACATCCCTTTGTCCACTATTTGTACATCAAAAAGAGCACATTGTTGGTTGTTATATATCAGCCCATTACTACTTTATGGCATGGCTATTTTGACCGCATATCACAGAGTGGAATGGAAAGTCTCTCTCACCCAACTATTTAATTGTATTTGAATTTTTCTTATTTCCAATTTTGTGAAGATTTTTAGTATGGTAATCAAATTAGTGTTGATATATTTAGGTAGTGATGTGTATGAACACTCTAGGACCGCAGGGGCACTTTTTTCCCTCTTTAGGAGGTTTTTTCCCCTCGCTTGTATATATGCCTATTGCCCTGACGGGCTACTAATCTTTGTACATTCTAGTGGTAATACATTCAGTATTGTGTGTTGTGCTCCAAGCTTCTTCTTCTTCCTTGTGTTGTTCATGTGCTTTCGTAGACGTCTAACTCCAACAATTGGTATCAGAGCAAGTTGTCGCTTCATCTAGGGCATCATCGACACCTCTCTGGTTGCAGTCTCAGAATCACACAAAATTTGGTGAGCATACTCAGGGTGTTTCAGAGATCAAAACACCTTCGTTGTGTGGTGCCGAAATCGCAATCTGAGCTTGTTTTGGCCTTCAAATGCACTATCATAGCGCTTGTGTAGGTTATTTCATCTTTTTGTGCAAAAGGTATATACCAATTTTGGTTTGCCAGTATAAGTGTCTCGAAGTCTGCTACAGGTTTAGCAGAATTCGTGTGGGTAGTTCCGTTCAGCTTTTTGAGATACAGTCAATTTTCTGCATCAAGGTATTTTAGTCACCGGCCATGGCTGAAAGTAGTGATGTATTCCGTATGTTGGTTGTTGAGGATAATTTGGATGGTACCAACCACCCGTTATGGGCTTATATGATTCGACATGTATTGGTTGCAAAAGGACTGTGGAACATTGTGTAGGGTGTTGAAAAACGTCCTACCATACCTGCAACTGTCACAACTGCAAGTATTGAAGCTGATGTAGAAGGTGTCGAAGATGGTAATATTATGTAGATTCCTGTTCGTGCTATTGTTTTTGTTGCACCTACTATAGAGCAACTTCGTTGGGATGGCAGAGATGCTCAGGCACATGCATTGATATCTTTGTCTATCAAACGTGCCATTATTCCTCACATTCACTCTTTCAAACTAAGGATTCTTGGGATACACTTACCACATTGTAGCAGGCTAGGAATAAGGCTCGTATTTCTTACCTCCGAAAACAGTTGGAGAGTGAGCACATGAATGAAGGTGATTCTATGGATAGTTTTCTGAAAAAGATCAAGGATTTGAAGGAACGATTGATTTTTGCACACGAAGTCCTTCCTGAGAGTTCTGGATGATCTTCCCGACTCATATCAAAGTTTTGCTTCTACTCTTTGTTTGATCATGAAAGGCAATCCAAATGCCTTAACATTTGAAGAGTTAGTTTCTATTTTGTTTGCAAGAAGACCAATCTAGGCAGAACAGGTCTATCATGTGTGTTGCAGATCAAGCTTTCCTGGATAGTCATAAGGACAAAGGAAAATGGAGCTCTTCTATTAGTAAGCAGAAATCTGCAAATGCTGCACATTCGAAGAAGGAAGACAAAGATGAGAAGAAATCAGAAAAGTAGAAATTGTTTTTGCAAATACTATAAAGCAAATGATCATGTCATCAAGAGCTGTCCAAAACTGGCTACTAAAGAGGCAAAGAAGAAAGAGGCCGGAATGGTTGTTGCAGAGGCCTCTACACCAAAAACAGAGTCTGCCAATCTTGTGCAGGAAGAAGAATGGGTGTTTACTACTATTTGCAGTTTTGACCCATCTTCTCGTGAGCAGTGCATGTCTGCAGCAGACTCAGATGTTTGGTACTTTGGGCGACCAAACATATTACCCCGCAGCATAGTTTCTTCTCTTCACTCGAGCCTGCCCCTACAGGGAATACTATTACATGCGCCAACAACTCCTCTTATCCTCTTATGGGAGTTGGTAAAATCATTTTGACTACTGCTCATGGTAGTTCTTTCACTTTGTTAGATGCTTTTTTTGTGCCAAGGATCAAGAAAAATCTGTTATCAATTTTTGCATTAGCCAAGATTGGCTTGGTTGTGAAATTTGTTGATGACAGATGTACAACTCATGATCTGTCAAATGGCGATGTTATTATTGCTTCTGGCATTTTGTGTCATGGGATGTATAAGCTCATAGACTATGAAAGATGTGTAAATGATTTGGCATGTGCAGTACATGATTCTCAGGCTATGTCATATGCAAAGCTTTGGCATGCATGCTTTGGTCATCTAAATTTTTATAGTTTGCTATGCCTGCACAAATCTGAAATGGTGTCCTCTTTGCCCAAACTTGAGGCATCCGGAAAACATGTTTGTGAAGGTTTTAATTTGGGCAAAATGCAGTGTTCTTCCTTTCCAAAATATGGTTCAGTTCGGGCTACTCAGAAATTGCAGCTTGTCATGTATGTGGTCCTATGCAGACACCTTCTTTTGGGAACTATCTTTACTTTGTGACTTTCATCGATGATTTTTACAGGCATGCATGGGTATATCCATTGAAGGCAAGGTCCGAAGTGTTTATGTGCTTCAAAAAATTTCTGGTTTTGGCTGAAAATCTATCAGCATGTAAAATGGGCACCATCCATTCTAATCGAGGAGGGGAATATATGTCTTTTGACTTTGATGCATTTTGGATGAATGTGGGATAAAACATCAGTGTACAGTGCCATATACACCTCAACAAAATCGAGCTGCTAATCGAGGAGGGGAATATATGTCTTTTGACTTTGATGCATTTTGGATGAATGTGGGATAAAACATCAGTGTACAGTGCCATATACACCTCAATGGAAGAACAGGTCACTCATGGAGATGGTGAGGTGTATGGTCAAGAGTCAAGCTTTACCACATAGTTTTTGGCTTGAGGCTGTCATGTGTGCAGCATATGTACTTAACAGGTGTCCCACTAAAGCGCTATAGTCTATCACTCCGTACGAGGCTTGGCATGGTCGCAAGCCATCTGTTGCTCATCTGCATGTTTTTGGTTGTCTGTCATATGCATTAGTGCTTGAACAACATCGCAGAAACTTGGATGATAAAGCAATAAAATGTATTTTTGTTGGGTTCAGTTGTGAAAGTAAAGGCTATCGTACGTATCATCCATAGACTAAACACATTCTGGTTAGCCGTGATGTTGTTTTTGTGGAAGATGTTATTCAGCCATTGCTTTCATGTACTAAGGAGACATGTGTTAGCTCCAAAGGCATGTATGATACTTTGCTGCCTCTTTTGACAAGTGGATAGTCTAGTGCTAGTCCTAATGAGGAAACTTCTTAGCCTTTGCAAGTTTCATATGATGATGCAGATCATTCCATTTCTAATGCAGATTTACATGATGCACCTGTTGATGACAGAGCTGATATTGAGCAAGCAAAAACTATGCCAAAATGGCTGGTGTAGACTTTGTGTGACAACAAAATAGATGCACCTCTATCAGATTGTACTCTATCAGGCTCTTATAGTGCCTCTTTTGCATCAAATTTCTATGCTATGGCTGCCTCTAGTCTCTGTGATGAGATTGAACCTGTTTCGTTTGATGAAGCATAAAATTCTAAACATTGGATGGCTGCAATGCAATCTGAATATGATGCTATCATGAAAAATGGTACCTGATCTTTATGTGACTTGCCTCTTGACAAGAAGGCCATTGGCATTAAGTGGGTATACAAGTTGAAACGTAAACCTGATGGAATAGTTGATAGGTATAAGCTTAGGCTTGTTGCAAAGGGTTATGCACAGGAAAGAGGCATTGATTTTGATGAAACCTTTGCTCCTACTTGCCGAATGACTACTATTCGTAGCATATGTGCACTTGCAGCTCGTCATGGTTGGAATGTACATCAGTTGGACATTAAAACAACATTTCTAAATGGTGACTTGCATGAAGAAGTGTATGTTTTTGAACCTCGTGGCTTTGTGCAGAAAGGGCATTAAAATCAGGTGTGCAGGTTAAAGAAGGAATTATATGGTTTAAAGCAAGCACCGCATGCTTGGTATGAAAAGATACAGGCCTATATCATTGCACATGGTTTTGAAAACAGTCCAACTGAAAGCACCTTATATGTTAAGCATGCTAATGATGTGCTTATGATCATTGTGGTGTATGTTGATGACATGTTGTTCAATGGTTCTCATGACACACATATTGTTGATTTTAGGGTTGATTTGCATGCCTCATTTGAGATGTCTGATTTGGGGCATTTCCATCACTATTTGGGCATTCAGTTTATGCAAGTTGATGGTGGAATGGTTTTCTGTCAAACGAAATATATTGACACATTATTGCAGCGTTTTGGCCTTGAAGACTATAGGCCTATTGCCACTCCTATGGAGATAGGTTTACGATTAAGTCTTCATGATGCTGGAGATGCATTTGATGTTGTTCTCTATCAGCAAGCTGTTGGATGCTTGATTTACTTATGCACTACTCGACCAAATATTTAGCTTATTGTCTCATAGATGAGCAGGTTTATGCATTGCCTAGGTGTCAAGCATTGGCAGGTGCTTAAGTGCATATTTCGCTACTTGAGTGGTACTCGACTACTTGGGTTGTTTTATCCCAAGGGGGTATCACTGCCGCTAGATTTGCATGCTTTTTCTGATAGTGATTGGGCTGGTTGCTATGACACTCGTGTGTCTACCAGTGGTTTTTGCTTCATGCTTGGTAGCTCATGTATATCTTGGATGAGCAAGAAGTAGCCTACTGTGGCCACTTCTAGATGTGAGGTTGAGTATAGGGTAGCTTTCACAGCGACTGTTGAGTGTGTGTGGCTCAGATGCCTTATGGCTGATATGGGTGTTGGTCAGTCTTCTACCATCACCATCTTCACTGACAGTCAAAGCACATTGGCAGTTGTGAGGAACCCTGTGTTCCATGCTCGCACTAAGCACATTGAGGTGCATTATCATTATGTCAGGGAGAGGTTCTCTGCTGGGGAGATCAGCTTGGCATATGTTCCCACGCAGGAGAATGTTGCAGACCTTTTTACGAAGGCTCTGCCTAGGGAGAAGTTTGACGCTTTCCACAAAGCTTTGGGCTTACTTCCTTTTGTGGATTGATTCCACATAGTTTGGCACTTCCTTATCCATGAGTGCAAGCTCCTTGTTCACTTCATCACTCCCAGTGGGGATCTGTTGATATATTTAGGTAGTGATGTGTGTGAACACTCTAGGACTGTCGAGGCACTTTTTTCTCTTTAGGAGGTTTTTTTCTACCAGCTTGTATATACACCTATTGCCCTAAGGGGCTACTTATCTTTGTACATTTTAGTGGTAATACATTCAATATTGTGTGTTGTGCTCCAAGCTTCTTCTTCTTCCTTGCGTTGTTCGTGTGCTTCCGCATACATCTAACTCCAACAATTAGGAATGTACATAGAATACATATTGACTCTTCAGTTCAAAACCTTACACCTTGTTCATACAAATGTGTGTGGTCCTATTCCCACTAGGTCTCTAGGTGGTGTGTCATACTTTGTCACTTTTATAGGTGGTACCACTAGGAAAGTATGGGTATTCTATTACGTCTAGGGATGAGGTATTTCCTACGTTTAGAAAATGTCTTGCTTCAATTGATACTGAAAAGCGAATCAAGCTTAGAGCTTTGATTTGAGATAATGGAGATGAATTCGAATTTCCCATCCTATGAGTTCAACCTTTTTTGTCAATCTAGAGGAATTTTTAGAGAGTTTGTAACTCCTTACACACTTGTACAAAATGGTATAGCAAAGAAGATGAATATAAATTTTCATGATAGAGTAGTGTCTATGTTGCATCCTGCTAACTTTATACAAGGCTCTTGTGCAAAAATTGTATTAATTGTTATAAATGTGATAAATTTACCACCTAGTATTGCCAAATGTTTGATAGTGGCACACGAGTTATGGACAAGGAAGCCACCACATTATGATCATCTTTGAAGGTCTAACTATGATACATATATGCATGTTTCAAAAAAACCTTAGATAGAAGTTATATTATAAGCCCAAAAAGTGCAATTTTCTAGAATATGGAAGAGATGCACAGTTTGGATATCACTTATGGGAGGTTGGGACGCATTCAATGATAATATATAGTGATGTTAAACAAAGATGCATGAGATCCATCTAATATATTTGTTCTAGGATTGGATTTTATCATGTTGAAAGATGTTGGTGACTAGTCTTGTTATAAAGAAGTTACTTAGATAGATGATCATGTCAAGTGGGAGCATGACATGAAGAGTGAACTTGATTCTATGCATAATAATTGTACTTGGGAATTGATACCTTTGCCAAAGGATATGAAAGCTTTACAAATGGATATTTTGAAATTCACATTAGGTAATGCATCTTCAAATTACAAATCACAATTAGTTGGAAAAGCATTCAAGCAACAGAAAATATTCTCTCTAGTGGTGAAGATGACTACATTGCACATGTTTCTTGGATTCAAAAGAGAACTTAATGTTGATCCAAATAGATATGAATACTACTTTCTTGCATGAAGATCTTATAGGTGAGCTCTTCATGGAGCAATTGGAGGATTATGTGATTCCCAAAAAAGAGAGTGTAGTATGTAAAACCAAGAAGAGATGGGTATCAAAGATTTGATGCAATGAAATCCCAAGGCTATTTTATAAGAAATGAGTAACACTATCTCTACGCTAAGAGATGTTCAAATGGAAGCTTGATATATTTGATACTTTATGTTGGCGATATATTGATTGTCAAGAAGTCCTCGTAAGATTTGTCATTAACCAAGAAGAGGTTGAGTGAGACATTTGATATGAAGAACTTAGGGGATTACAAACATACTCTTGGCATGTGAAATAATAGATGCATATACTTGTGTCAAAGTGAGTACATATCCCTAGGGGACTACAAACATACTCTTGGCATGTGAAATAATAGATGCATATACTTGTGTCAAAGTGAGTACATATCCCAAGTACTTCACATGTTCAATATGCATGGGCATTAGGTACACCATTGCTTACATACGTGAAGATGAGCAAGGATGATTGTCTCAAATCTAATGAGAAGAAGGAATATATGAGCATAATTCCTTATCAATATGTTGTTGGTAGTCTCATGTATGGTATGATAGATAATAGACTAGACATTGCATTTGCAATGGGACTTATAAGTAGATATACATTGAATACTAGCAAGAAGCACTGGGAGGTGGTCCAAATAGTATTGGGGTATTTGGGAGGCACTAAAGATATGTGTTTATGCTTGGGTAGAGGTGATGCATCCATTATTGGATACATAGTATTTGACTATGCTATTTTGTAGAAAAAGGCAAGTCTACTTTAGACTAAATTTTTCACTTCATGGGAGGTGCTATTTCTTGGAGATCTTATTTTCAAGAATGTACAATTATTTTCATTATAGAAGCATCGTATGTCGAAGCTAGTGAGGCATGTAAGGAAGCATTGTGGCTTTTTAGATTGGCATGTGACATGGACATACCTCAACATGTACCTTGTTTATTAGAATCCAATCTATCATGCAAAGGCCAAGCACATTGCACTATTACTTTATTCATGATTGTTTAGTCACTAAGCACATTTTATATAAGGTTCATACTAAAAAATGCAATACATGCTTTGACAAAAGTTGTGCCAAATGATATCTTTTAACAATATTGTCATTGGATGGGGTTCAGTTGATCTTGTTTTGCATAGTTCCTTCTACACTGTGTAACATGCCCAAGAGGTGGAAGGTAGAGGTGATATAATCATACTTAGATATTCTTTGTCATGCTTTATTTTTCCCCCTTGGCCATATTACCCATATTGGCCTTTAATGGGAGATTGTTATCGATCATTATTGTTAGTGTCTATGTGAAAGGACAAATGGTTGCCATACACTGTTATACATGTATGTTCTAATAAAACATATAGTTGTCTAGTCAACCATGGATTCTTATGAGATTTTCCATTTGTGAAACTTGCATATAGTAAAATTGTGCTTTCTAATTCTTTGGTTTCCTATATGTTCTCTATAGGTACACACAAACATGTATCGAGAGCATTTGCAATGTGGACCAAAAAAGATATGCTACCTTATGAGGAGCTAGGAATGTCCCCTTCATTTATTGAGCTCCTTTATGTGACATGTCATTGAATTTTTCACATTTTGGAAAATCAAAACCATTAAGTTTTTGTCTTTATAAATCTAAGTCTTTCATGATTTCAAATTGTTGAGCTCCTTTATGTGACATGTCATTGAATTTTTCACATTTTGGAAAATTAAAAACATTAATTTTTTGTCTTTATAAATCTAAGTCTTTCATGTTTTACGTGATTAGGATTTGTGTTTTCATGAAAACCTCTAGTTTTTCTTTATATATTATCCCCAAAAACCTTTCTTGAAAGAACAATTTCTCATTTTAAGCTTCCACAAATAGCAACCATTCTAGTTAAGTTTCTAAATTCCAATATTGTAACTACTTTCAAGCATTTTTCAATTTCCTTTCACCACCAAATGAACGTTAGAGAATGTGTATAGCCTTTGCTTGCAACAAAAAAATGTAAAAAATAATTCTTTTAAAGTATGTTGGAGTTAGACATCTGTGGAAGCACACGAACAACACAAGGAAGAAGAAGAAGCTTGGAGCACAACACACAATACTGAATGTATTACCACTAGAATGTACAAAGATAAGTAGCCCATTAGGGCAATAGGTGTATATACAAGCCGGGGGGGAAAAACCTCGTAAAGACATACACTTCTTCATGCAAGTCACCATTCAGAAATGTTGTTTTAATGTCCAATGGATGTACATTCCAACCATGATGATCTGCAAGTGCACAGATGCTATGAACAATAGACATTTGGCAAGTAGAAGCAAAGGTTTCATCAAAATCAATGCCTCTTTCCTGTGCATAACCCTTTGCAACAAGCCTAGCCTTATACCTGTCAACTATTCCATCAGGTTTACGCTTCAGCTTGTATACCCACTTAGTGCCAATGGCCTTCTTGCCAGGAGGCAAGTCACATAAAGACCAGGTGCCATTTTTCATGATAACATCATATTCAGGTTGCATTGTAGCCATTCAATGTTCAGAATTTTGTGCTTCATCAAATGAAACAGGTTCAATGCCATCACAGAGACTAGAGGCAGCCATAGCATAGCAATCTGATGCAAAAGAGGCACTAGGAGAGCTTGAACGAGTACGATATGATAGAGATGCATCTAATTTGTTGCCACACAAAGTCTACATGAGCCATTTTGGCATATTTTTTGCCTGCTCAATATCAGCTCTCTCATCAAGTGCATCATGTAAATTTGCACCAGAAATAGAATGATCTGCATCATCACATGAAACTTGCAAAGCTAAGAATTCTCCTCATTAGGACTAGCACTAGACTGTCCACCTGTAAAAAGAGGCAGCAAAGTATCATATATGTCTTTGGAGCTAACAGATGTCTCCTTAGTACATGAAAGTAAGGGCTGAATAGAATCTTCCACAAAAACAACATCATGGCTAACCAGAATGCATTTATTCTGTGGATGATATAGACGGTAACCTTTGCTTTGAGGACTATACCCAACAAAAATACATTTAACTGCTTTATCGTCCAATTTTCTAAGATGTTGTTCAGGCACTAATGCATATGCTAGACAACCAAAAACATGGAGATGAGCAACAAATGGCTTGCAACCATGCCAATCCTCATATGGAGTGATAGACTATAGTGCTTTAGTGGGACACCTGTTAAGTACACATGCTGCACACATGACAACCTCAAGCCAAAAACTATGTGGTGAAGCCTGACTCTTAAGCATACACCTCGCCATCTCCATGAGTGACATGTTCTTCTATTCAACAAATCCATTCTGTTGAGGTGTATACGGCACTGTATACTGATGTTTTATCCCACATTCAGCCAGAAATACATTAAAGTCAGAAGACATACGTTCCCCCCCTCGATCAGAATAGAGGGTGCCCATTTTACATGCTGATAGATTTTCAACCAAAACCAAAAACTGTTTGAAGCACAAAAACACTTCCGACTTTGCCTTCAAAGGATATACCCATGCATGCCTAGAAAAATCATCGATGAAAGTCATGAAGTAAAGATAGTTTCAAAAGAGGGTCCCTGCATAGGACCTCATACATCACTATGTACAAGCTGCAATTTTTTAGTAGCTCAAATTGAACCATCTTTTGGAAAGGAGGAACGTTGCATTTTGCCCAAAATATAGCCTTCACAAACATGTTTTCCAGGTGCCTCAAGTTTGGGCAAAGAGGACGCCATTTCAGATTTCTGCAGGCATAGGAAACCAGCAAAATTCAGATGACCAAAGTGTGCATGCCAAAGCTTTGCATTTGACATAGCCTGAGAATCATGTACTGCACATGCCGAATCATTCACAAATCTTTCATAGTATATGAGCTTATACAACCCACGACATAAAATGCCAGAAGCAATAATCACATCGTCATTTGACAAATCATGAACTGTACCCCTATCATCAACAAATTTCACAACCAAGCCAATCTTGGCTAAAGCTGAAACTGATAACAAATTCTTCTTGATCCCTGGCATAAATAAAGCATCTGAGAAAGTGAAAGAACTACCATCAGTAGTTGTCAGAATGATCTTGCCAACTCCCATGACAGGATAAGAGGAGTTATTGGCGCATGTGACAGTATTCCCACTATAGGGGAAAGCTTGAGTGAAGAGAAGAAATTGTGCTACAAGATGATATGTTTGGTTGCCCCATTATCAAAGTACCAAACATCTGAGTCTACTGTAGACATGCACTGCTCATGAGAAGATGGTTCAAAACTGCAAATAGTAGTAAACACCCATTCTTCATCCTACATAAGATTAGCAGACTCTGTTTTCGATAAAGAGGCCTCTACAACAACCATTCCGGCCTCTTTCTTCTTTGCCTCTTTAGCAGCCAATTTTGGACAGTTCTTTATGATATGATCATTTCCTTTACAATATTTGCAAAACAATGTATGCTTTTCTGATTTCTTCTCATCTTTATCTTCCTTCTTTGAATGTGCAACGTTTGCAAATTTCTACTTGCTAGTAGATGAGCTCCATTTATCTTGGCCCTTCTGACTAGCTAGCAAAGCTTGATTTGCAACACGCATGATGGACATGTTCTGCCTAGACTGATATTCCTGCAACAAAACATAGACTAACTCCTCAAATGACAAGGCATTTGGATTGCCTTTAATCATAAAATGAAGAGTAGAAGCAAAACTTTGATATGAATCAGGAAGACCATTCAGAACGGTCTGCACAAGTGAGCTATCTGGTATAACTTCATCAGTAGAAATCAACTTTTCTTTCAAATCCTTGATGTTTGTTAGAAAATTATCCATAGAATTGTTGAGATATCAAGCTCAACATGTGATGATCCAGCATGACATGTATCAATCTTTCGTTTCTCTGACATGTATAGTGGTCACGCCGATATATGTCAGGGATACTTCATTGAGCTTTATTAGATTTATCTACCGAGAGTGATGGCACATTTGTTTCTTTCCAACTCACTCATTTGTAGACATTAGTTTTTTCCTTATGTACTGGTCTTTATATATTTCACTTGTTGTATTCTTGTTTTAGTTCATTCTTGTACATTCCTTTTTATGTAATAGAAGAAGAAGAAGATCATTCTTCCTTGCCCCAATGTGAGAGTGTGCTTCTCTTTGATTGTGAGAGTGTGTGTGTGAGCTCTCTTCCTTATCTCCTTCCTCGTGACAAGGTATCAGAGCCAACGTGGCTATAGAGAGCTCGTGGAGAAGGCAATGATGAAGAGTACACAGCAAGGCGTGGAGAAGACGCGATTCACAAACGACCTATGTTTGCTATAAAAATCGGCGTGAAGGTAGAAGACCTCAAAATATTTTCATGAGTTATCCCTTTAGGGTCACTCGTTTTCATCAGATCAAAGTTTCGAAGCGATCTCGACCTTTGTTTCAAGCCCACAAAGTGGGGACCACAAAAAAATCCAGGTCAGTTTCAGAAACTGTAACTTGCACCTCGTTTGCCAACACTCATATATTCCAGATCCAAAATTTCAAGCGATTTCATGTACTATTGATACACGAAAACTGTGTTTTTATAAGATTGAATTGCCACGTCATAGTACGATAGTGTTCAAGCAGAAGTGCTGCTTGTATTGTTTTGTAGTGTTGTGAATTGCTGCAGAAATGGCAAACACAGATGGAATGAGTCAGCTTATGAGGGATAAGCAGGACAAGAACAACTTCCATGCTTGGAGATTCAGAATGATGAATTTCTTGATGGGAAAAGGATATTGGAGGTACATTGAAGGAGAGAACGAAAATGCTCCACAGTTACTATAAAAAAATCAGACTGCAGACCAGGTAAGAGCATATGAGGAATGGAATCAAGGAGCACGAAAGGTAATGTACTGGCTATCTGTTAGCATACAGGATAGCATGATTGGGCACATACAGGATGTGAAGACTCCGAAAGAGGCTTGGAACAGTTTGGTCACATTGTATGAGACCAATACAAAGGCATGGAAATTGCAATGCAAGAACGAGTTGCATACATTGGAGAAGAAGGGCATGTTGGTAAGTGACTACACTCTGAAAATCAAAAGCATATGTGAGTCACTTGCATCTATTGGCATGAATGTAGATGATGATGATAAGGTGGAAGTGTGCCTTCATGGTTTACGAGCTGCATATAAGCAGTTCAGAACTTCTATGCAGACCTGGGAAAATATTCCGAATTTTGCTGATTTGGTATCCATGCTGATCATTGAAGAAAAGAATCTTGGTGAGGATTCAAACTCCCAAGGGAAGCCCGGTTCTGAGCAAGTATTCTACTCTGGCAGAGGAAGAGGTAGAGGTAGAGGTTTCGGAAGTGGAAGAGGAAACAGTAACCAAGACCAAGGTCAACAACAGAATCATGTAGGAGGAAGAGGATAGTTTTGAGGCAGAGGGAGCCAAAAAGGTTGTAGAAATTTCCAAAGAAATGATTCAGGTAATGACAATAACAGATGTTGGAATTGGGATAAACCTAGACACTTTGAACGTGATTGCAAGTTGAAGAATCAAAATAACAAAAGGCAGCAAAACAACTATGCATCCACAAGTGCAGATGATCCTGAGAAGCTGTTCATGGTTCAACATCACATGATGAATATGATGTCTACTGGTGTTTCAAAATCGAATGATAGTGTCTGGTATGTTGATTCAGGTGCTTCAAATCACATGACTAGTCATGCAGAATGGTTTAGTACTTTGCAAAAATTGCTAGTTCCTGGATATGTTGAAATAGGTAATGACACATCACATCCTATTGAGCATATAGGAAACATAGCACTATCTATGGAGGATGGAAAGGTAAAACATCTTGCTGATGTGTTGCATGTTCCAAATATAACAAAGAATCTAGTTTCTGTTGGAAAAATGGTTCACCAAGGATTACAAGTCAAGTTCAATGCCGATAGATTATATGTAGAAGAGTACAAGCAGGATGGACGATTGGTTGCCAAAGGAAACAAAGTGGGTAGGATGTTCACCTTGTTCACTCACTTCCAGAATTTTAAAGCTATGGTGGAAAAGCAAATAGGGAAGTTTATTTAGACATTAAGATCTGATGGAGGAGCTGAATACATGTCAAATGAGTTCAGCAGTTTTCTAAAAAATCATGGAATTCGACATCAGTTTTCATGCAGGTACACACCACAACAGAATGGCATTGCTGAACGCAAAAATAGACATATTGCAGAAATAGCGAGAGCCTTGATGGCTGAGAAGAATATGCCTTATTGTTATTGGGCAGAAGCTGTGCATACTGCTATATACATCATGAACAGAACTTCGACTACTATTGTACATCAAGTTACACCTAAAGAGAAGTTTACAGGTAAAAAGCCAAACTTAGATCATCTGAAAGTTTTTTGCTGTATTGCATATGTACATGTTCCAGATGAATTGAGGATGAAGCTTGATCCAAAAGCAGAAAAGTGTGTCTTCATTGGATACTTCCTTGAGCAAAAGGGATATAAATGTTATAACCCACTCACACCACAGGTGAAGGTGAGCAGAGATGTGGTATTTGATGAAATGTCAAGCTTCTATGTAGATGCCAAAGAAGGAAATCTTGAACCAAATGACAAAGAAAATGCTAAAAAATTAGGTGCAAAATCTCAAGTTTTGAGTGGATCAGATGCATCACCAAGAAATAGTTCCAACTCAAATCCATGGAGTGGAAGATTGCATGGAAATTTCAGTCCAGCAAATTCATCAAATACATCCAAGAAAGGTAAAGAAAAGCTTTCTGTTGGTCATAAAACATGTGCAGGTTTTGAAGATATTGATGGAGATTCAAGCGGTTCAGAGAAGATTCTTGATGAGGAACTTGGATTGCCCTCTGTGAAGACTCCAGGAGTAAGAAAGGCACATGCACTTGATACAAGGAGAAGTGACCCAGGACCAAGAAGATCCGAGAGGATGCATAATTCAGTGCAACGATTGACATATGATAGTTACATGGCTCGTCATTGTGCCTACATGACAAAGGTAATACAAGATGTCGAACCTTCTTGTTTTGAAGATGCAATTGGTAATGCAGATTGGGAAAAGCTATGGATGAGGAGATGGCTGCACTTTATGGAAATGATACATGGAAGCTGGTTCCATTGCCACAAGGAAAGAAACCCATAGGCTGCAAGTGGGTTTACAAGGTAAAGCACAATGCTGATGGTAGCATAAGCAGGTACAAAGCACGATTGGTAGCAAAAGGATATGCACAAACTTATGGCATTGATTATGAGAAAACATTCAGCCCTGTAGCTAGAATGTCTACTGTTAGAACACTTGTTGCATTAGCTACAACAAAAGGATGGACTTCGAATCAGATGATGTGAAGAATGCTTTTCTACATGGTGAGTTACAGGAAGAAGTATACATGGATCAGCCACAAGGATATGAAGATTCAAAGCATCCAAAATATGTTTGTAGGTTGCAAAAGGCTTTGTATGGACTGAAGCAAGCGCCTCGTGCATGGCATGCAAGAATCACTGATTACTTAACCACCATTGGGTTTTCTATGTGTGATGTAGATCATTCACTATATGCAAGGAAGGGTGATGATCGCATTAGAATTGTGGCTATCTATATTGATGACCTGATTGTAGGTGGTGACAATGAAGAAAGCATCAAAGAGGTAAAGCAACTTCTTATGCATGAATTTGACATGAAACATCTTGGTGTGTTGCGCTACTTCTTGAGCATTGAGTTTATACATACAGAAACAGGTATATGGATGTCACAAAGGCAATATGCCTTGAATGTGCTGCAAAAGTATGGTATGGCTGATTGTAAGCCAATTTCTATGCCATTAGATCATAATTTGAAGTTGGATGCTACATCAGGTGAAGCATTGGAAAATGCTACTATGTACAGGAAAATTGTGGGAATTCTTATATATCTCACACTTACAAGGCATGATTTAAGCTATACTGTTGGACTTGAAAGTCAGTTTATGCAGGTTCCCAAGAAGCCACATTTGGATGCTCCGAGGCACGTATGTGAGTGCTACTTTGGATTATGCATTATTTTATGAAGCTGGTGTAGATTTGCAGGTTCATGGATACACCGATGCAGATTGGGCTGGTGGTACTCCAGATAGAAGAACTACTAGTGGCTTTCTATTCTCACTTGGAGGTGCAGCTATTACATGGAGTAGCAAGAAGCAACCCACTGTTGCTTTGTCGAATACAGAGGCTCAATATAGAGGTGTTGCAATGGCAACATGTGAGGCATCATGACAGGAGATGCTACTTGCAGATTTAGGTGTGGAAGTGCAAAAGCCTATCACTATCTATTGTGATAATCTTAGCAGCATATAGCTAGCATGGAACCCTATTTTTCATGCCAGAACAAAGCATATCGAGGTACATTATCACTTCATCAGAGAGAAGGTATTAGCGGGTGATATTGATCTTGTTTATGTGAGAACAGATGAGCAGGTTGCTAATATTCTCACCAAATCACTTAGAGTTGAGAAGTTGAAGAAGTTTTGGGAGATGCTTGGATTACAGGATATGACATTGAGCTTGAGGGGGAGTGTTGAGATATCAAGCTCAACATGTGATGATCCAAGATGACACGTATCAATCTTTCGTTTCTCTGACATGTATAATGGTCACATCCATATATGTCAGGGATACTTCATTGAGCTTTATTAGATTTATCTACCATAGTGATGGCATATTTGTTTCTTGCCAGCTCACTCATTCACGGACATTAGTTTTTTCCTTATGTACTGGTCTTTATATATTGCACTTGTTGTATTCTTGTTTTAGGTCATTCTTGTACATTCCTTTTTATGTAATAGAAGAAGAAGAAGAAGAAGAAGAAGAAGATCATTCTTCCTTGCCCCAATCTGAGTGTGCGCTTCTCTTTGATTGTGAGAGTGTGTGTGAGCTCTCTTCCTTATCTCCTTCCTCGTGACAAGAATCACCTTCATTCATGTGCTCACTCTCCAACTGTTTTCAGAGGTAAGCAACACGAGCCTCATTCATGTGCTCACTCTCCAACTGTTTTCAGAGGTAAGCAACACGAGCCTGGTACAATGTGGTAAGTGTATCCCAAGCATCCTTAGTTGTTCTACAAGAGCGAATGTGAGGAATAATGGCACGTTTGACAAACAAAGCTATCAATGCATGTGCCTAGGCATATTTGCCATTCCAACGAATTTGCTCTGAAGTAGGTTCAATAGAAACTGCAGCACAAAGAGGAATCTGCAGAATATCACCATCTTCGACACCATCTCCATCAGCTTCAACACTTGTATTTGTAGTACCTGTATTTGCAGGTGTAACAAGACATCTTTCAACACCGTGCATAATGTTCCAGAGTCCTTTTGCAACCAATACATGTCGCATCATATAAGCCCATAATGGGTAGTTGGTATCATCCAACTTATCCTCAACAGCCAACATGCGGAATACATCACTGCTTTCAGCCATGGTTGGTGACTAAAATACCTTGATGCAGAAAATTGGTTGTATCTCAAAAAGTTGAATAGAATTGCCCAGATGAATTCTGCTAAACTTGTAGCAGACTTTGAGACACTTATATTGGCAAACTAAAACTGGTATATACCTTTGGCACAAGAAGACAAAATAGTCTACACAAGCACTGCGATAGTGCGTTCAAAGGCCGAAACGAGTTCAGATGGCGATTTTGGCACCATACAACAAAGCTGTTTTGATCTCTGAAACACCTTGAGTATGTTCACCAAATTTCGTGCGATTCTGAGACTACAATCAGAGAGGTGTCGGCGATGCCCTAGATGAAGTGGCAACCTGCTCTGATACCAATTTGTGGAGTTAGATGTCTGCGGAAGCACATGAACAACACAAGGAAGAAGAAGAAGCTTGGAGCACAACACACAATACTGAATGTATTACCACTAGAATGTACAAAGATAAGTAGCCCGTTAGGGCAATACACATATATACAAGCTGGGGGAAAAAACCTCATAAAGAGGGAAAAAAAGTGTTGCGGCAGTCCTAGAGTGTTCACACACATCAGTACCTAAATATATTAACAAAGTATCAACGATGCATCAAAATCATCAAATTTTTGAACGATGAACAATATGAAAAAAAAAATTTATCTCATAGCAAAGCAAACTTATTTTATCTATGCGTACATGCTTGCGAGCACTGAATGTGTATTGAAATGCACTCCGATAAGAAAATTGAGCATCTCAAGTATATCTAGTAAATAGGAAAATAGGTGTCTTTGTTGCACACCAAGTCTCATTATGACATGATATTGTCATTGTAATTGACTCTTTTGCACATCCTAAATTTGAATTGTGAGGCTTTCCTCAAAGAAGACATGTGAATGATGTGTGTGCCACTCTCCTCCCAACCATTTATATCCACTTGTATCTAAAATAGCGGTGATCTGGAATGATCTAGCGTCGCCATGTGGCCAGCATGCAACACTCATCCCCACTAACCATCAAATACCTTAGGATATACCCCTGAGCTTAGGACCTTGGCTAACTAGCCCAAGTCCCACACACACATGAAATGGTCTCTGTAGACCAATGTCTCTCCCCCTTCTAAAGATCATTGTCCTCAATGATCAATGAGGGAAAGTACTTGCGAACCAGAGTTGCTGATTCCCAAGTAGAGTCAGTAAGTGGTAATCCTCTCCAGGCTACCAGATACTCTTGGATGACACGATTCCTTAACCGTTTCTATCTCCTATCTAGTATTCTGTCTGGAGAATGATCTTCTCTATCGGTTTCCTGCAAAGAAACAATACCCTCTATTAGATTATCCTCCCTAGATATATACTTTCTTACTTTACTGACATGAAACACTGGATGGACTCTGCAATCTGGAGGAAGCTCTAATCGGTATGCAACATCACTCAATTTCTTTACTATCTTCCAAGGTCCACAATACCTTGGTGATAGCTTACTACATTTCCCTGTGGACAATGAAGTAGATCTAGGCAGTACCTGAAGGAAGACTCGGTCTCCTTCCTCAAAGGATCTAGGAGATATTTTCCTATCAGCATACTCTTTGGCTCTATCAGTTGCTTGCTGCATCTTGGCTTTAGCTATTTCAAGGTTTGCTTGGAGATTCGCTAAGAACTCGGAAGCACTAGGACATTTCTTAGGCATTCCTATGGTGCTGGGAGCAGTGGGATTCATGCCATAGTTCATCTCAAAAGGAGACATCCCAGTCACCTTGTGAGGCCTATTGTTATAAGCAAACTCTACTAGTGGAAAATAACTATCCCAATCTATCTGTCTCTCAGACACATATGCCCGCAACATATCCTCTAGAATTTGATTGACCCTCTCGGTCTGACCATCAATCTGTGGATGATCACCACTACTCATTTTTAGTGACACTTTCAGTTTGTCAAATACAAACTTCCAAAAATGTCCTATAAATTTGACATCCCTATCTGAGACTATGGATGTCGGTAACCCATGCAATCTGAAGACATTCTGGATAAACAACTCTGCTACCTCAGGAGCTTCTATCGTCTCCTGCGTAGGTATGAAATGAGCCATCTTGCTCAGTCTATCTACCACAACTAGGATTGTATCCCGCTTCCTTTGGGTCCGCGGTAACCCCACTATGAAGTCCATGGATATACTATCCCAATTATGATCTAGAACTTGTAAAGGATGTAAAAGACCTGGTGTCTTTATTCTTTCTGCTTTGTTGACTTGGCACATAAAGCTTTGTTGAACATAAGTATGGATATCTCTGGCTAATCCAGGCCACCAAAATGTTCTTCTAACAAGCTGTATTGTCTTGTCGACACCAGGATGTCCTGTGCAGGGAACATCATGGTTATCATGCATGAATTTCTTTCTCAAATCCCAGGAATCTAGCACACAAACCTCTCCTTTCCGCTTCACTATTCCATTCTCCTGTGAGAAATTAGAATACAGAATGGACTTGTTTGTTTTAATAGAAGAAGAAACAGCTGGAACTTTCCCGTCTCCTAAAATAGAGTCATCACTAATGGCTCTAACTATCTGTAACAAATGTGGATCTTCCACCTGTGCTTCCTTAATTTCTTGAAGCAATGAACTTTCTAAAACTGTAAAGCTCATTTAATACATTATACGAGATAATGCATCAGCTACTATATTCTTGCAAGGAGACAAACCTGATGGTAATTCCTTTAAAAACAACTCTTGGAATTCTGCTCTCACTTTAGCTGAAAATGTTGGAGCATTCCAACTTGAGTCTCCATGACTGCATGAATCCATCTCAACATACGACAAATACATGAAATAAAGAAAATAGATATACTTACAATCAATTTTGAGCAACTTGGTAGCAGTCACCAATCGCGTCTCTTGGAGATCTGGTTCTCCACAGATCAATAATCTCCTTCCCTCATGCTCAAACTGATACACATGAGAAGCAAAATCAATGACTGGTTTCTTCCTCGCATGCCACTTTTCACTAAGAACTATGTCGAATTGAGCTAATCTTGCTATCTCAAAATCCAATCTGTCCTCATAGGACTAGATTTGAATAGGAAGATCAACTACTCGTCTATCCCAAGTCTCAGTTTCCTTTCTCTCAGCTAACTATACGGTATAAGTATAATCTGACTGTACCGTATCTAAGCATAATCTCTTGACTAATCGGGAACTAATAACATTATGAGTCGAACCTGTGTCAAAGAGTACCTAGACAGGCTGTCCTGCCACGACTCCTCTCATAACAATAAGCTCAGTATCTGGGAACCGGTATCCTTTCTATGCCACTGGCGAAAGCATAGCATCTGGCACAGTCGGAACCTTTTTAGTGACCGTCATGGCCACTATGGGAGATGATAATGGAGATGGGGGATCCCCAAACTCATCATCACTCCCACCCCCTACCTGAGTCGGATTTATGACTATGGTGGCTGCTATCTTTTTCTTTTTAGGACAATCCTTATACAAGTGCTTCCCTAAGCAACCATAGAACAAACCCTCTTTCATTGCCTTCTCTTTCTGCTGAGGGGTAAGGATAGATCGATTATATGCCCTCTCAGCCAGAGCAGACACTTTTCTCTTTCCTCCTGAGACTGTCTGGATCATGTGCACCTGCTTAGCCTCCCTAGAAGGCTGTGTACTGACCGAACCAGGAGTCGAAGTATGGAAAGGTCAGCTAACCCTAGTCCATGGGGATCTCTAGCCCTGGGAACCTGTGCTCCTGTGGCCGTCCTCATAAACCAAGCCATCTCTGTGGCCTCTACCAAAGACTGACACCGCTCCTTCCTCACTAATGGTCGAATAGTTTCTCTAAGTCCCAAAACAAACTTGTGGACTTGAAGAAACTCTCGAATGGTATCAGGTACTTTAAGAAGTACCTCTCTATACCTATCTGCGTATTCTTGAATTGATTGATCCTTCTAACTGATGAAGAACCAGGTGTCTAGTGCTCTAGATCTCTCATCAGGTGGTACAAAATTGTTATAAAACAGGATTTTGAATTGATCCCATGTCATGGGCTCCTTCTTATCCTGCTCTATCTTATGCCACCACCTATGTGCGACATCCATAAGATTATAAGTGGCCTGGTGAATCTTGTGCCTATCATCAGTGATATGACACAGGCGGAAACACTGTTCCCACTTGCTGAGCCACTGCTCAACCACGTTAGCAGTCCTAGCGCTAGTTGAGCCATGATATCTTGGCGGCTTAAGATCTTTAAGCTGCCATCTGGCTTCTCTAACTAAGACGCTATCTTTAAGGACTTTTGAAGTTTGGTGCTCATCTGGAGCATCTACCTCCATCTCTGGAAAATCAGAATCAAGCGGCTTTTCTTCTTTCTTAGAACCATGCACGTGTTCCAAGATATCATGAAGAGAACTTTCTAAGGATGAAATTCTATTGTTCATGGCTTGAATTGGATCAACTGGAGGTTCAGGCATAAGGGTCTCTGTCCTAGTCGGTGATGAAGGTTCGGGTTCCATGCTAGAACTAAAGGGAAGAAACTTTTCTTTTGGTTAAAAAAAAAAGAAAAAAGAAGACTAAACAAACGTAAATACTAGTGGCAAGCGAAAAAAGAACCAATCAAAGGCTTTGCTTAACAGAAACAGTAAAAAAAAAAAAGAAACTTTTAATATGTTTTCTAAACTTCAATGCACATGCATGCTAATTTTTTAGAAATTTCGGCAGCCTAACGGCGTCATTTTAGAATCTGAAATAATTTCGAAGAAAAAAAACATCAAGCATTCAACAAAATCAAATCATGTGCCGGCAGGCATAATCTATTCTTTTTATCTTCTCAACGAACACCTGCAATTGAAAACTTTTCCAAATATGCTGTTGGGTTCTACAGGCCCTCAATCAAAATATTTCTTTTGTCAATACCGGCCGATACTTACCACCTGTAAGAAAAGCTGAAGCATCGAACATACATCTCTATTTACACTCTACTTACATCGTCCTACGCGTAATGCATGAATATTTCTAATATGCACAATCAACAAAATAATCAACCAAATATTGACTAAATACTTATCTCAGATTTTCTTTGATATTCTTGAAGCATCCAAATGAAGAGCTATGGGTAGATTATCAACTCCCTTTAGTTCGTGGATCGCATACGTCTTCAAGAAGTGCTTCGTTGAAGGTGCTCGATGAAGAATAATCCACTTCCAACTTTTGTTGCAGGCAATATCTGGACCCAAAGTATGGCTTTTAGCCACTCTCTGGAAAGATCTCTGAGAGAGCTTTCTAACAAGCCCAAGAACTCTAAATTTGGATACCGGATGCTCAAGATATCGCTAAAGATAAGTGAGATTGGCTATGGCTCAAAGAAAAATACATCGATTTTTTTTTTCTTCCTCTGCAAGCCTCCTTCAAAGACGTGCGTGCTTGGCTTCATCCTATCCCACATGCAGTCGAATGTCTGAGAAGCTATATATATATAAGCCCAGAGAAACCACTTAGAGGCGTGCAAATGCATGCAACAGAAGCTGAGTGTCTGAAAATTTGGAAAAAACGAATCCTCTGTGTGCGTGCCTTGGGCGGGAATCGTCTGTCACTTGCAACAGAGTACTGAGCGCATGAAAATTTGAGCAAACAAATGCTCTGAATCGCTTGAAAATCGGAAGCGCCTGAAGATCCTCTTCTCCCTTGCGTGAGATATGGCGGGGTCACACTGGGCAGTCTAAGAGGGGGTCCTATGGGCTCCCTCAATCTCCTTCTCTAGCTGCAGAAGAAAACTCCGACGGCACTTCGAAATTGATGACGACCATCAGAAGAACGCGAACGGGATGAGAGATGAACATGCACACAAGCTCCTCTTCTCCATGAGAATTCTTCTAAAATTAGCTCAACAAGAACTGCTCTGATACCAAGTGTGAGGCTTTCCTCAAAGAAGACATGTGAATGATGTGTGTGCCACTCTCCTCCCATCCATTTATATCCACTTGTATCTAAAAAAGTAGTGATCTGGAATGATCTAGCGTCGCCATGTGGCCAACATGCAACACTCATCCCCACTAACCATCAACTACCTTAGGATATACCCCCGAGCTTAGGACCTTGGCTAACTAGCCCTCGTCCCACACACACATGGAATGGTCTCTGTAGACCAATGTCTGACATGAATCTTTCATAACCATACGTTCTTCAGAGTTCATTTCATGCTTGTGGGCTTTGATACCATGAAAAAAACTAAGGGTGTGTGCTTCTTCGTGCTCTTTTTCTCTCTTTGTGCACCATAACAATATAGATCTCTAGAACTACAAACCCTCCAAAATATAAGTGGTATCATGTATATCCTAAAAGAAATATACAATCGTATAATTCAGATCACTGGCCTATGATTTTTTTTCCGTAAAAGGAAGTTCAGTCGTAGCTTACTCTCTCATGCTTGAATTAATAAAAGAACTAATATACTGGGTTTAGTGCCCTTGGGATCCCCTATATCCCACAAAGCGGAGGTATAAAGGTCGGAAAGCTATGAAAAACCAGGGAAACAAATGTTCTTAAAAAACGTTGTTGAGAAGTTTAATGTTTTCTTCGTCGCCTTCGTGAGCAACCCACTCACTTTTAATCTTGTTGTTATCCAAGACAAACATCCTATGGTGTTTAAAAAATATAGATTTTTACAATTACATATTCTTCTACCTAACAAGTATAGAGAATGAATATTCTTCTGCCCATGAATATTGCTCAAAGCCTTCAACACACAATTACTACTTGTAATCCTTCCACATACAATAACTGTATGCAATAACAGAACTTTGACCGCATCAACCTTCTTTAGATAGTTACCCACCAACTTCTACAATTACTTTCTATAGAACAAGGATTTATTTTCTTAGTTCCACTTTCTTCATATATTCTGACAATTCATCTTTGTTCTATTTTTATTTTGTATCACCATTTTTAAAAATCTGTAGATCTCTCTCTCTCTCTCTCAACATGTAATTGATGAGAAATCGAAATCCAAATCCTTCGAAAAATGCTCATGTATGTGCTCCGATTGCTTGATTGTGTGCGTGACAAATGGTTTCTTAATAGCGTAGTATCTTTGTTTCCACGTTTCCTACGTTCGTACTTGAACAAGGAAATATAATTTTCCACTCCCTTTAACCTTCATGGAAGCTTGTTTTTCAATCCTTTAACCTTCATGAAGCTTGTTTTTCAATTTGATATGTAAGACAAACGTTGATAGTATCATTGTTTGTACATTTTATGTCGTGAGTTGTATAAGTTCATAGACTATGCAAAATTTGAGAATGATTCAGCATAAATAATTCATGATTCTTAAGCTATTTTTGTTGCAAACCATGGACATGTATGCTTTGATCATCTAAATTTTGCTACTTAGCTTCATGTATAGAAATCTAAAATGATATCCTCTTTGCCCTAACTTGAGGCAAACTCTAAGCATATTTGTGATGGCTATATGTTGGGTAAAATGTAGCGTTCTTTCTTCCCCAAAGATGGTTCAATTAGAGTTGCACATTAGTTGTAGCTTGTTCACAATGATGTATGTGGTTCTATGCACGCACACTCATTTGGGCTTACCTATACTTAGACTTTCATTGATGACTTTTCTATGCATGCATGGGTTTATCCATTGAAAGAAAATTTTAAATTGTTTATGTGCTTTAAATATTCCTAGTTATGGCTGAAAAATTGTTAGCATGTAAAATGGGAACCCTTCATTTTGATCGAGGGGGAGTATGTGTTTTGAGTTTAATGCATTTCTGGCTGAGCATGAGATAAAACATCAGTGTACAGTGTCGAATACACCTCAAGAAAAATAGAATTGTTCAGAGGAAGAACATATCACTCATGAAAATGGGAAAGTGTATGGTAAAAAAACTAGGCTCTACCACATAGCTTCTGACTTGAGGCTATCGTATGTGCAACATATGTATTTAACATATACCCCACCAAAGCATTGCAGTCTATCACTCCATATGAGGCTTGGAATGGTTGAAAGCCATATGTTGCTCATCTACATGTTTTTGCTTATCTAGCGTATGCATTACTGTCTAAAAAACAATGGAAAAAAATGGATGATAAGGTTTCGAAATATATTTTTGTTGGGTACAACTCCGAAAGCAAAGGCTATCGTTTGTACCATCCATATACTAAATGAATTTTGGTATGATGTTGTTTTTGTGGAAGGTGCAATCCAAACCTTGCTTTCATGTACTAAGGAAACATCACTTAGCTCAAAGGATGTGTATGACACTTCACGTCCTCTTTTTACAGGTGGACAATCAAATGTTGCTCCTAGGGAGGCAATTTCTCAGCCGTTTTAAGTTTCAAATGAAGATGCGGATCATTCTATTTCCCATGGAGATTCACATGGTGCACTTAGTGATGAGAGAGTTGAAATCAAAGAGGCAATAACTATGTCTAAATGGTTGGTGTAGACTTTGGAAGCTCACAAATTATTAGATGCACCTTTTGTCATATTGTTGGTGCAAATACCAAGCCTACGCATTTGACTAGAGTTTACTCAAGTTCCATGGAAACCATTCCTAGAAAAGTCATTTTGACTTGAAAGAATATTTGTAACCACCACTAAACTCGTGGGATTTGTTAGTTGGAAAATTCACGATTCTACTTGAGAGAATATCTCCTAGATTAGAGGATCACTTTTAGTGAGAGCCAATGAAGGATTCAAATTCAAATTCAAATAACTCACCTATAAAAGATGGCTTGAAAAACTCGTGGTATAGAGATCACCTTTTCTAACTTCTTGTTGATTACTTTTTAAGAGAGTGAGGCTCACATCATAGCCTACACTACTCATTATAATTAGGCATTGATTATCATGCTAATAACCTTGTACAACATTGTCTTCTAATACAATAGATCAATACTTTTCATCTATGGTCTCTCTGTCATAGCTACTCAGAATAGTCATTTTGTATTGCTCATATTTCAGTCATTCCTTCACCATTTTCAATGTTCCATAGCTTGTTGGAATCAGCTCCAAGTCCTCTACATGGTCACAAGTTTTTGAAGATAATATATTTAGTCAATTTGGAGAAAAGTGCACCGAAGTACCCACTGGTCAAACTCTGTAGAGGTCCTAAAAAATCGAGGGTAATGATTTGATTGCTAAATTGATTGCTCTATGTATAGTGCATCATTTTAAGTAATTCCACTTGGAATCATTAGCTCATTAAGTTAATTTGATATCTCCAAAATGAATTTTTCTAGTTCTTAATATACTGGAAGCATTGAGCATAACAAGCAGCAGGTGTGTGAACAAAAATAGAAGGTTTTCGTTGATTCTTCAACTTGGAAGTAGTATGTTTTGGTTCAATCATTTCTCACATCATTTCCAAAGTACATAGGCACTTGTATAGTGTCATTGAAAAGCTAAGAGGGCCTACAACTCAACTCTGAAGCAAGAAAGGGCTAGTACAAAGCAGGAATTGGCAGTGCCTACTCATTTCTTGAAGTGTCCATCCATCTTTCCCAACAGTGGTATCAGAGCAAAGCTAAGGTAAAATGGGAGATGATTTTCCTTCTTTCATTGATAAATTGGACAGGAAAGACTATCAAGCATGGTCCATGAGAATTAAGACATACTTGCAAGGAAGGAGCCTCTATGGATACATCTCAGGAGATGACGAGATGCCCATATTCAGAAGCAAAGGACAACCTACAAGAGAGGAGCATGAAAGACTCATTACATGGTGTGCCAAGGATGCATTAGCAAGGTCTTACTTAACTCAATCTCTGATTTTCTTCTTCCACACATTAGGAACAGACATCCCAAGGGACTTGGGAAACATTGTCTTCATATTTTTCTTCCAACATAAGGGCTAGGAAGAACCAATTGTGGATTGAGTTTACCACTTAAAGAAAGCAACCCAAGCAAGTCATCTCAGAGTATGTGACCAAAGTCAAAGATGTAGCATATCAATTGGCAAGCATAGGAGAAGAAATTGAAGAGGAGCAGATTGTAAGACAAGTAATCAATGGTATTAAAGCTGATGACAAATGGGAGAGCTTCACAACTGCAAAGGACTTGTACATGGACATGTAGATTCCAGATCTTACCACACTCATGGAGCAACTCTTTACCCATGAAGCCAAGCTCAACAAGAATGGAGATTCATCAAGAGGTAATAGCTCTTCTGCCCTATACACTGATAAAAGTAAGTCCAAAGAGAAAGGGAAGAACCAGAAGATTGAGGATGAAGGAGCTACCTCCCAAGCCAAGTATGCAGGGAGAGGTAGAACCTCAAGAGGAAGGGGCAGAGGAGGTAAGCAAGGTAGGGGGAGACCTTATAACTCCTCACCATGTAATATTTATGGATTATCAAATCACACTACAGATGAGTGTTATAAGAACTTCAAGAATTAGAGAGGTAGAGGATATCAAAGAGGTGGATATACACAATCAAGAGGAAGATTCAATCACCATCAAGGATACAATAACAACTACAACAACAACTACAATAGCAACTACCAAGGAGGCTACAAATCAAGGAAAGATTACAACAACTATATAGAGGAGCAAGAGGATTCTCCTCTGATTATGAATATGACTTCAAAACCCGGTATAAATGATTACCATCTCTTCTACATTGACAGAGAATGCTCAAACCATGTTGTAGGCAATGTAGCTCTTCTCTCTGACATTGAGAAACCAAAGAGTAAGCATCAGATACAAATAGGTGATGACACCAAGCACTCAGTGATCAAGGTAGGGAATGTTAAAACATGTGATGGAAATAGAAATCTATTGAGCAGGGTTCTATATGTACCTATAATTACCAAGAATTTGATGAGTGTTGAACAGATTGTGGAAAAGGGCTTGCAGGTCAGATTCAACCAATATGGAGCATTTGTGGAGGATCCCCAACATGGATTCAAGAGAATTGCCAAAGGAGAAAAGACAGGTAGATTATTCACTTTTGAACTTGAAGATACAAGGAATATTGCACTTTATAGTTACAAAGACCAAACACTATCAGAGCTTGAAATTTGGCATAAGAGATTAGGGCATGATGATGAAAGAACCTTAAAGCAAATATGTAGAGATCAATGTGTGCTTGGGATACCTAATGTATCCAAGAAACACATGATCTATAAATGTGGTGCTTGTCAGTTTGGAAAATCTAACAGGTTACCCTTCTCAAGGAAAGGCTAAATGAATGAGGACTACCTAGAGCTTGTCCATACAGATGTATGGGGACCAAGTAAGGATCCCTCAATTTCTGGATCAAGGTATTATGTATCTTTCATTGATGACTTCACTAGGTGGACTATCTTATATTTTATGAAGCACAAAGATGAAGTTTTGAGTTGCTTTAAAAAGTATCTTGCACTTGTTGAGAACCAAACAGGAAGAAATCTAAAGAGACTAAGGTCAGATGGAGGAGGTGAGTACTTGTCAAATGAGTTTGATGCATTCTTGCAAGACAGAGGAATCAAGAGAGAAATTACAACAAGGTATACCCCTGAGCAAAATGGGATCAAGTGGATCTTTGGATGTGTTGCTTATGTGCATATCCCTTCTCAAATAAGAGGTAAGCTAGACCCTAAGGCAGAGAAGTGCATTTTCATAGGGTATGACTTGAATAAGAAAGGATACAGGTTCTACAATGCTTCCAACAAAGGGTTCATGGTCAGTAGATATGTTGTTTTTGATGAAAATGACTCTTGGTTTGAAAGTGAATGTAGGAAAGTAAAGCTACCTTATGACTTGTAAGAGGAGTTTCCAAGCCTCACTAAGGAGAAGCCTAATCAGATTGAAGACATTAACTCAGATGATGAGGACATCATCAACATAGAAGAATTCAAGGCATGGAAATCCAAAGGCAAAGTCAAGATGAAGAAGTTAGAAGATATACCTGAATCATCCAACCAAGCAATCAGAAGATCACAAAGGGAGAGCAAGAAGCCAATCAGATATGGGTATGATACTTCTTTAGTTACTAAGCATTCTGTTTATCTTGCAAAAGACTTGTCATTTGAAGAGCCATCATCATATGAAGAGGCAAAAGCCAAGGTAGAATGGAAGGAAGCTATGGATGAGGAAATTGAAGCACTCAAGAAGACTGATACTTGGGAGCTAGTACCAAAGAAGGAGTCTATGAAGGTAATTGGTTCTAGATGGATCTATAAGATCAAGAGGAATTCTGATGGATCAATAAGTAGGTACAAAGCTAGACTTGTGGCTAAGGGTTTTGCACAAACACAAGGAGTTGAAGGGTTTCGCATCAAAGAATTGGAACATGTATTAATTGGATGTAAACAATGCATTTCTAAATGGCTGGATTTCAGAGGAGGTGCACATGTCTCAACCTCTTGGCTTTGAAGATCCAAACAAGGTAACATATGTGTGTAAATTGAACAAAGCTCTTTATGGATTGAAGCAGGCACCTATGGCATGGAACCATAGGTTGACTACATATCTTCAGGATCAAGGATTCATCATGAGTAAAGCAGATACTTCTCTGTTTGTTAAAAGGAGTAATTCAAAGGTAATATACCTATGTGTATATGTTGATGATATCATACTCATAGGTAATGATGCTAATGGCATCAAGCAGATTAAGAATCAGATGATGAAGGAGTTCAAAATCAGTGATCTAGGATCACTAAAGTATTTTCTTGGACTTGAATTAGTCTATGCTAACTGTGGAATTTACATTACTCAAAGAAAGTATATACATGACATGTTAAAGAAGTTTCAACTGCAAGATGCCAAGGTAGCAAGTACTCCAATGGAGGTAAATCAAAAGTTAAGTGCTCATGAAGGTGATGTGCTTGAGAATATTGCAGGTTATCAAAGCATAGTGGGAAGCTTGAACTATGCTACATTGACAAGGATTGATATTGCTTATGGAGTAAGTGTTTTAAGTCGGTTTATGCACAAACCTAGGGCACCTCACTTGGAAGCTACCAAGAGGATTTTGAAGTACCTTAAGGACACTCAAAATCAAGGACTATACTTTCCTTATACCTCAGACTTGGACATCAAGATATATTCAGATGCAGATTGGGCAGGTTGCAAAGATGATAGAAGGAGTACCTCAGGTTACCTATCTTTTGTAGGTAATAAACCTATATCATGGTCTTCAAAGAAGCAACCTACTATTGCTTTATCTTCTACAAAGACAGAGTATAGAGGATTGGCCAATGCTACTCAAGAGGCCATACGGATTAGATTGTTATATACAGATTTGGGTTTACATACTACATCTCCAATGATTTTTGAAGATAATACAAGCTCACTACATCTTGCAGCAAATCCTATTTATCATGCTAGGACCAAGCATATAGAGGTTTGCTATCATTATGTGAGAGAAAAGAAAGTAAGGAAGGAAATTCAGTTGGCATATGTATCAACTAACATACAATGTGCAGACTTATTGACTAAAGCATTAGATAATACAAAACTTTGCAGGTTTAAGTCTATGATTGGATTGTAGGATATCCAAGAAGATTGAAGAAGAAGACCAAGCCAAAATGTTTGGCTTGAGGGGGAGCTATTGGTGCAAATACCAAGCCTACACATTTGGCTAGAGTTTATTGAAGTTCCATGGAAACCATTCCTCGGAAGCTTTTATCTTTTACCATTCGTAAAGTCATTTTGACTTGAAAGAATATTTGTAACCACCACTAAACTCGTGGGATTTGTTAGTTGTAAAAGTCATGACTCTACTTGAGAGAATATCTCTTAGATTAGAGGATCAATTTGAGTGAGAGCCAATGAAGGATTCAAATTCAAATTCAAATAACTCACCTATAAAATATGGCTTGAAAAACTCGTGGTATAGAGATCACCTTTTCCGACTTCTTGTTGATTACTTTGTAAGAGAGTGAGGCTCACATCATAGCCTACACTACGCATTATCATTAGGCATTGATTATCAGGCTAATGATCTTGTACAACATTGTGTTCTAATACAATAGATCAATACTTTTCATCTATGGTCTCTCTGTCATAGCTACTCAGAACAATCATTTTGTATTGCTCATATCTCAGTCATTCCTTCACCATTTTCAATCTTCTATAGCTTGTTGGAATCAGCTCCAAGTCCTCTACATGCTGACAAATTTTGAAGATAATCCATTCAGCCAATTTGGAGAAAAGCGCATCAAAGAACTCACTGTTCAAACTTTGTAGAGGTCCTAAAAAATCGGGGGTAATGATTTGATTGCTAAATTGATTGCTTTGTGTATAATTCATCATTTTAAGTAATTCCACTTGGAATCATTAGCTCATTAAGCTAATGTGATATACCTAAAAGGAATTTTTCTGATTCCTACTGTATTGGAAGCACTGAGCATAACAAGTAGCAGGTGTGTGAACAAAAATAGAAGGTTTTCATTGATTCTTCAACTTTGAAGTAGTATGCTTTGGTTCAATCATTTTTCACATCATTTCCAAAGTAAATAGGCACTTGTATAGTGTCATTGAAAAGCTATGTGGGCCTACAACTCAACTCTGAAGCAAGAAGGGGCTAGTACAAAGCAGGAATTGGCAATACCTACTCATTTCTTGAAGTTTCCATCCATCTTTCCCAACACATATCATACTCATTCAAGTTTTGATAATGCTTCTTTTGCATCACATTGTTATGCAATGGATGTCACTAGTATTGGTGATGAGAATGAGCCCGTTTCTTTTGATTAAAAACATGATTTATAGAATTGAATGGATGCTATGAACTTATAATATGATGCTATTATGAAGAATGTTACTTTTCCCTTATGTGATTTGCCTCAAGGCAAAAAGATCATTGGCACTAAATGGGTATACAACCCTAGATGTAAGCCTGATGGAACAACTGATAGGTATAAGGCTAAGTTTTCTTTGCCAAAGGTTATGCTCAAGAGAAGGGCATTGACATAGCGATACATCGTGATGATGTGAGCCTAGAGTCATTTGTCTTGTTGAGTGGGTCATTGAGAATGCATAAGCCACCTATTTCACATGTATTATATGATCTTATCTTTGGGAGAGTGTAGGTGAAGTTGCATAGTTATTCCTCCTCGTTACATGACTTACAATGTCCAAATATCTTAGAGGAATTTTGAGGATGCATGGTCCACCAGCCTCGTTATGGAAGTCATGACCCCTATTGGAAACGCAAAAGATTAGCATTTTTATTAGTTAATCCTTCTTCAAAGTCTTCTTTCAAATTTCCTTCACAAACTCTTATTGTCATATGTTTCACCAGATGTGTGTGAATGATCAACCTATTCCTCACCCAAAGTTACTAGACAATGACACTTAGAAGTTCCTTGGCCATGGATAGCACACACATTGAAGGTCTCCACTTGGACATGTCCATGGGCACAAGATGAAAAATGTTCTCTTTTGCATCGAACTTGAGTGGAGTGTAGTGCTTGCTTCAATTGCTTTATCTTTTTCATCATGGTCGCAACGTGAGTAACAAGATTCCATGTCATTCGCACTTTCTTTAGGTAGCTACACGTCAACCTTTACAATTACTTTGAGAGAACAAAGATTTACTTTTTGTTCCACTTTCTTCATATATTCCGGCAATTCATCTTTGTTCTAAGTTTATTTTTCATCACCATTTTTTAAATCTACCTCTGTCTCTCTTTATCTCTTTCAACATCTCATTGATGAGAAAATCTAGGTTACGTCCTCCAAATAATGCTAATGTATGTGTTCCAATTGTTCCATTGTATAGATGAAAGATGGTATAGTGTATCCCTCCCCAATACCTTCTCTTTGTTTCCACAATTCCTACATTTCATACTTCCTCACTTGAAGAAGGAAGGATAATTTTCCACACTATCTTTAACCTTTACTATGGGAGCTTGATTCCCAACTTGATATGGAAGATAAGATACCATAATGGCCTCTTGCTACTCAAGATGGTGTCTTGCCATTGAAACATATTGACACAAATCTTGAGCCCCTTGTTCCATGAGGGGAGCGAATTGGTTGAGTCTTCGGGTTGTAAGCTAATTTATCTATGGTCTAAAAAATGCTCCTCCTTAGGCAACACAAGAAGTTCCAGGAGTCCTTATATGTTGAGTTGAACATTTCAAGTTCAACAAGATATAGGCCAAAGGCCAAGTTTTGCAACCCAAATCTTACCGTCCTTAAAATCAAGCTCATTGAGATGCCAACCCATAATTGAATCATGGGAATTTTTCTGATAAGAACCCATAAACAAGGCTTCTCTATAATGGCAATTCAAGATGCCCTCAAGTGAAAAACTTCTAAAAATGTTGAGTACATAGTCAAGCCGTAAAAAACATAAGATTGGAAGAGCTGTCGACTACCAAGATCTCTATCCCAGTTTGATACCCTAGGACAACTTTGTTACACATTCAACTTGTCTTGAAAAGGAGATGTACACCTAAACTCAAATGATCTTTTACCTACCACAAATCCAACCTACATAGATTGTGGGGATCATAGGATTCCAGGTTTGTCGCATTCCATATAAGTAGTATCTTCGTTCTTTACATGATAAGTTGCAATGAGAGCAATGTCTCAACTCTTTTATATTGTCAACATACCATATTGACAAGTAACAAGAGTAGGTTGTGGTGAAAGCAAGCTTTAGTAGGAGTGACACAAGAAATTTCTGATACATGTCATCCATGTTCTTCGACCACCTCAAGATGGCGCATGGCAAAGACGATCCCTAATTGTCAAGGAAGTGCGTATATTGGGTCGAGAGTTCCATTCCTGGTTCCGACACGCCACTGGAACGCCCATAAGCGCGAGGGATTTCATAGCTTAAAGGTTGCATTAAAAAAAAAGAAGAAGAGGATATCTAGACGCTCATGTAGAGGTAGCAGGAAAAGCTGGCTTACTGGGCAGATGGTGTCTTCATGGCTCATGGCGTCTTCTGATTGAAATTTCATGCCTCATGTCCACGTCCTGTAGGACAGTTGGTTGAGCTTTGGCCTCTTGAGGCGGAGGTCCAAGGTTCAAGTCCCAGGCTGGACATGTTATGGCTTACGCCAGTTAAACCCAGTTGTAATCATGTCTCTCTCTCAGTTGTAACCTTGTCTAACCCTTGCTTTGTGGGATACGGGGGGTCCCGCGGGTGCTATGCCCATTCACTTGTACAGTTGCAATTTCAAAGTTAAAGTCAGGGGGAGTAGGCTTGGGCTGAACCTCCATTTAAAAAAAAAAAAAAAAATTTCATGCCTCATGGCGTCTTCTGATTGAATATCGTGCATGAAACCTTGACACAATCTAGCAAATGCACCGTCGTCCTTCATAGTTTGACATAGCGGTGCCGCATGTTGGACAACCCAAGAACCATAAAAAAAGCTCGACAGAGATGTAAAGATAGATACACTCCAATTTCCAAACAGTGGCCGTATTGACCACCCAACCACCCAAGACGTAGATAGAAATCCAAAGAGTCTGGCTTCTATTGACCTGTCAAAGAGATGCGATCTGACAGACACTTTAGTATAATGAAATTTGTGAGATAACTTGTTGGCGACTCGCGAGTACTAGCTCGTCCGATTGGAGCCCTTGCCTCTCTTGGCGGGGGCACATGTAAATTTTACCCGGTCACTAGATCACACTTTTCGGGTCATCGGACAGAGTTGAAAGCACATGTATGATAGATATGGAGTTGAGAGCACATGTATGATACATATGGAGAACTCTGGTGATCGAAATTAGGGGCACATGTACTGATAACTACTGAAAAGAAAGGGGAACTGAGAGATGCTTGTATGAGCAATTTCATTCTTTTTTAGCTATTGGATGATCCAACGGAGAAAAACAGATGGATGATAGTCTCCTCGGGTCACCTTGTCTTTCACAGTATAACTAGCATTGTGTTTATCCACTCTAACAAAAAATTAGATAAATGGCCGAACTTCAGGTGGCCGATCCCCCATATACCCCCTTCTATGTAAGTTAGGAGAGGGTTCAACCTCTGCGGGCTGCCTCGGAACATTTCTCATCATTTGTGTGCTGAGAAGTTACATTCAGCTTCTTTGAGGGAGCGATGGGGTTTTTTGACAGTCCTGTTCAAACTAATACCTGACTTTAGGGCCGTTTTTATTCAATTTTTACCTTCGCAAGCCTTCGGCCTCTGTATCGTAGTAGATGCTATGCATTCGTGCCTGTGTGGAATTCGGCCTATGTGAATCGTTACGTACACATGTGAATCGTGACAAATTATTCCTCTCACAGAGCGAGAGAGCCTTTAACCGTGTTCTTTAACCATTTTGCTGGAGTAATGATATATTGAAGCGTATCTAGACAGATGAAAACCATGGTATTGCAATTCTGCATTACCATTACACAGTAAAGGAGTCCCGAGGTCAGCTGTGAATCTTCTGTTTCTTCAGTCAAAGAGGGTTTCTTATTTTCACTACTGCATTTCTAGCTCTCAGCTTCTTCTTCGTCTTCGAAAGAACAGAGCGATCCTAGAGGACTATGCAGAACCGAATGCAGAACAAGATTGGCGTCATGGCTACTGTGGGCAGATATGAAAGAGAAGACGAACTAGCTCTGTTTCATGAAGTGCGGAAACGCGAGCATGAACGCAAAAGCAATGCCATACATCCATTACCTCTCCACGAGGCAGATCAACCTCCCGACGGTAAGCGTCTTTTTGAGATGACCTGAAGGCCATCACTCTGGGACTTTCATGAACCTGCAAGCTCTACCTCTTCTGTGATGTGACTTCATTTTTATCGTTTTGGATTTTCTTTAGCCTGAATGTTTGTATCATATGAACTTTTCGCTCTTCATAAACTTCGTTTTACGGTAAATATTCTTGAATCTCTTGCTTCTCAGCTAAGTTCCATCGAAAGAAATTGCAACAAATCCCGTTCTTGCAAGCAAAGTGAGCTTTATGGCTTTCCTACTCTCCTCTTTTCCAATTCCGACGTCCGTCTAAGGAGTGAGCGTATGTGTATGTGCGATGCATACCTCTCTAAATGTCTGAAAGCTCTGTTTCTTGGAATAAGCTTAACGTGGAGTATAATGATAGAAAAACATGATCTTGCAAGACATGAGAAGTTATGGTTTCCATGTCTTCACTTGTACACTTGCGCATTCTGCTGGAAAGTAAGCTTGGCGTTATAGGCGCCCTCGTCTTAGTCACTTTGTACCCCGTGCATACTAGCTTTTCTCCTCCCATCTTGCGTCTCCCAGAAGTTCTCTGACGATTTATGTACTTTATTCAGATAAAAAGACCGCACATTATGAGATCTACTCTCCTGACAGATATCACTCCCTTGATACATAGAAGACAGCTTTACGTGAACTTCAGTAAAGCCGCCATCATGCGTCACTTCGTTCGTTGATTTATTTCTACATTATGCTCTTTTGATGCAGATCGATTTTCATGTAAGCTAACTTCTTATCGCCTTATGTACACTCTGCAACTGTCCTATCACAAAGAACAAGATGCGATTCTTCTCTGGATGAAGGTGTATCTAGGATGATCTGATCCACAGGTTCACAAATGGATTCTCTGTGTTTCTTTTACTGGGGTGCAAGTGGAGCAATTTCGCATGCCCATCTCACTTCGTCTCTGATATCTTTGCACATGAAATCTAAAAATGTGTTAATTCTTCCACATTAGGATCATTGAACTGCATCTGCTTTGTTAGTAGGCTGATAAATGTATTAGTATATGCCAATTGCAGAGCTATGAAGGTTATGTGCCGAACAAAGCATACTAACGAAGCATGCACCTAGTACTTGGCAGTGATGATGCCAATGCTATGTGTCCATATCGAGGCATTACTGTTTATCATGGAGCATATGAATGTATTATTATATGAACGATTATCCTTGGACCCTATGTAGTCTGCATGGTTGGTTATAGATAATCTTTAGCTTTCCTGCACTCAACTAAAACCTGCATTACATGATACTGCATATGTCTTTCCATATTCGACATGGGATGCTGTGTTGAATTCTAATGTTATAAGTTATGACATACAGGCGAACTTTGTCTCCTTCATGTAATGATTGCTGTATTCTTTCTTAAGGATCAAGTTTTCGTTTATGGAAATGTAATACACCATCAAATAACTCATTATTCTCATACCGATATATTGATTCAGTAGGTTTCCTTTTTTCTTTATGCTTTCTTTGTTCTTTGATCCTAATCAATCTTTGGTATTTGATTAGTTTCAACGACTGATGCGGAATCAGTTCGTAAGAGAAATTTTTGCAGATTTACTTTGCCAAAAAGATTTTCTATGCTTATTTTGAGAATTGGCTGGAAAAAGAGAGAGAGAGAGAGGTGTCGAGAAAGAAAGACATACACGAGATCTTCAACGGGTCTTGTCACTTGTTATTTACTCTTCGATGTAACTCCAAAGGAGTTTTCTATACAAACAAGGGGAGGATCTTGATTTTACAAGAAACTTTTAGAGAAAATCTTCAAAAGTTCCAAAAGTATTCTTTACAAGAATTATGATGGAAGTATTTAGATACTTCTATGAAGTATGGTAAGCTTGCCTTCTCCCTATTTTTCGCTAATTTGGCTTGTCTTCTTGTTCTATACTCAAGAGGTATCTTTGAACCTTTTGAAGATTTCAAAGGGTTTGAAGGTTTTGAAAGTTGTGTTTCTAGGATAAGAAAAGTTTTTGATGAAGGTTTTGGAAGAGGTACACTAAATAATTTAGTAGACTCTAGTATTGAAAGTAAATCATTCATTGTAAAATAATTCTTCAAGTTATTCTTTGTAAACTTGTAACGATTTTGAAATTCGTGCTACTTGTGTGATTGATTTTTGCAAACATTCCATATTTGCCAAGGAATGTTACCTTGGGTTTAAGATCATAAACTTGGATCTTGTGCTTCCATAACCAATAAAAACAGCCTTGGTTGCCTTCTTACCTAGATTAGCTCTAAGTTTTAAGGAGATGAGCATAAGCCATACATTTGAAACCCCTAAAATTGGTTGATGTCTATAGAGACAAGAGAATGTATTGAGTAGCAATATGCTACTCTTAAAAATAATGTATACGTGGTGGATGAATAATAATACAATGTGTGTGATATACAAGATTTGTGTATAAGGCTGAATGTAAGAGGGTCCTAGGTACAAATGTATGAGAAGAGAGTGCCTAGAGTTGTAAGAAAGAGTGAGTGTGTTGGAATAAGAATAAAACAGGAGTATGTAAAAATTACAGCTTGTGTGTTGGAATATGATGAGAATCTACAATCCTAACAGAGATTAGGGTTTTTCCTCTAAAATAAGTAGCTTCAAGGCTTCTCTTCTTGAAGTGATAGCATCAAGACTTCTCTTCTTGAAGTCATAGGTAATAGAAACTTGGTACAACAATAAGAATTGAAGAAAACCTGAATATATGCAGCTACTTACAAGATTAAGAAGTCACGCACTTCAATGCGTGTACAAGAGAAGAGGGCAGCGACAAATGATCAAGAATAATCAGCAATTAACTCCTTCAAACAGCCAAAATGTAGCTCCAAGACTTAGATCACACTCACACTCACACTCACACTCAAGTGTGAGTGTGAGATGTGCTACAAGTGACCCAAGAAGATCTTTTTTGTAGGATAAAGAAGCTTTTCACATCCCATTAATGTGCTTCGTGTTAGACTCAAGAAATGATAGGTAGGAGATGGTTGAGCCACTCCCTCTTAGGCTTTTGGGGCAAGTGGTTAGCCCATGATACTCCTAATTGGTATGTCATGAGTTCAATTCCCACAATTGGTATAAGAGCCTATGAAGTAGACTTGGGCAAGGTAGATAGAAGGCGCACTCAAGCTTTCACAAATGAACCCAATAAAAGATTAGAGTGTGTCTTCCAATCCATAGTGCGGATTTAGATGTGTAAGGTACCGTTGGAAGACTCGGAATGGACTTTCCAATGGAAGCACTAGAATGAGGATTCAAGATACCTTACATGGGTTAGAACCAAGTTCAAGATACTTAGGTTGAGAACAAGGGCTCAAGGCACCAAGGTTGCAAACAAGGCAAGTCCATAGGCAAGTGGCCAAGAAGCGGAAAGGCAAGGTTCAAGACTACAAAGTTGAGAGCAAGGGTTCAAGAGACCGAGGGTGGGAACAAGAAGGTTCAAGAGGTTGTGCAAGGGTGAGAACATCAGTTCACAGGGAGATCAAGGATTCATCATTGAGGACGATGATCTCTAGAAGGAGAAGAGAGTGTTAGACTCAAGAAATGATAGGTAGGAGATGGTTGAGCCACACCCTAAGAGGGAGGATAAAGAAATAATCCTCAACCATAGGTTTTGGGGCAAGTGGTTAGCCCATCATGCTCCTAACCGATAGATCATGAGTTCAATTCCCACATTTCTTGTTAGTTTGTAGGAAATTAACCTATAGTATGAGTATAAAAACGATTTTGTAAAATAACCTACTTAATGGTAAAATTAGCAACAATTAATGTGCTTCCCTTGATGAGGGCGAAGAGATCTTTGAAATGGTATATCCACTTTTAGAAAAGCAAAGAACTAAGAATTAGGGTTAGGGTTTTGATGCCCTAAATGATCTCTTGTCATAAGGTGCTATATATCTTTAGATAGTTCTAGATTAGAACTATAAGTCTATCTAAAAACATACTGAGCATGTTGACTATTTTGATCATTTTGACCATTTGGATTATTTTTGAAAATTAGGGTTTGGATCCCTCAATGTGACAATATTCTTTCAACAATTCTCCCCTTAATGTCATATTGGCGTAGTGTTTAACAATTTGCATAACTTTTGATGTGTTTCCCTTGATAATGATGTGGGTCCTTTGTAGGAACATAAATAAGTTCAATGTGCATCTTAGATACCTACTCATGCATATAATAATAATGAACTTCAATAACTTTGCTCTTGCATGATAAACAAGATTCTTTGCAATTTTGATAGCACTTTTGTCTATTTGAATATACCAACATAAAAGGATGAACATAAACATCAAGATAACCTATAAAGGCAATCCTATACCAGGGCAAATCCAGTTCTTGCACTAGAAGATCAGGTTTTTTAGGTGCTTAAGAGGCATCTTGTGCATACCATTTCATGTGGTGCACTCTTCTATGAAAAAAATCGGGCCCCAACTTTTGTTGGAAAAAACCTCTCTTTACAGATTTTGAATGTGTGAGCGTGAATCTTGAGTTTCAACCTTCGGAGTTCACTTTCTTGCTACTTCAGCCTTCTATTTGAGCTTGAGTGCACCCCCATTGAGTTATAACCAGCCCAATTGCAGCCATACTTGAGTCTTGAGTCTAGAGTGTTCCACCTTTGATCCATAGCCGGTTCCATTTTATAAATAATGGGATTATTTGGACTGCAATGCACATTGTGGCTTTCAGCATAATTGTTGGAATTTGGGGCCCCAGGATCTTCCAATACTAACAACCTTTGAGCATACACAGTTAATACACAAGATGATAAGTGAGAGATAGAAAGAGAATTGAGACAACACACAATGTAACGTAAGCAAATTGCTTACTCATACTATTTGTACAACGTAGATGGCCAAATTACAAAGTGGGAGTACTACTCAACCATATGATAGTGCACTCACTACATAGAAGAATAGAGAAGAAGATGATGAAGTACAAGAATCAGATTATGCTGTTATAATCTGAGTATGTGTGAAGCATATGAGCAACTTAGTGAACCTAAACTCTCAAGAAAGTGCAACAAATCTGAAAATCAGCAAACCCTAATTCTGAAATTAGGGTTTCAGAAATCCGAAAACAGAATATAGGATATACTCACATAAGGTAGCTGCCCCAAACTTGTAGAAGACTCCTTGCTCCAAGAGAATAGTCTCTTCTTCACCACTCCTGAGCCTCCAAAGCTTCAAAACTCCAAAGTTGACACAATAGCAGCATCAACGCAAGAATTGAATGCCTCCTTAATGTCTTCAAGTGTTGGTATGACCTCTATTATATACAAGTTTCAAGTCATGCGAAAATCTCCACGAAAAACTCATCGTAGCTTTTCATGCGTTAAATTAAATCTATCGCTAAATTTGGCGTAGTTTTTTTTCTTTCGCTATTTTTGCCATCTACTATTCACACAACCTAGCTTTTTATGGTCTGTACATCAAAAGCTTCAGAAACATGCAAAATACCATTTTAGGGCAGAAACTAGGGTTAGGGTTTTCTCCTGATTCTGACCTCTGATGACAAAATGATGCATATCACTAGATAGCTCTCATCAAACTCTATCTATCTAGCCTAAGAAAATTTTACTCAAAATGTAAAAAAAAAAAGGCTAAGTCCTAAGTTGGATTGCTGGAGATGTGGTTTGTGGACCATATGTACATTGATTTTCCAACAATCCCTCCTTCAATGTCATATTGGTACAAGCTTCAGTAGTCTGCACATCTTCTCATGACTATCTCTAGTCAATGCTTTGGTGAATATATCTGCAACATTCTCACTAGAAGGAATATAATCCAGCTCAATGTTCTCCTTTGCTATCTATTCCCGAATATAGTGGTAGTGAACCTCTATATGTTTTGTCCTTGCATGATGCACTGTATTCTTTGCTATAGCTATTGCACTCTGGCTATCTGAAAATATCTGAATGGGTTCATCTACTCTTATATCTAGATAAATGAAAATATTCTGCAACCAAACTGACTCGAAAGTAGCTGTAAAGGCTGCATGATATTCTGTTTCACTTGATGAAGTTGCAACAGTGGGTTGTCTCTTTGAAAACCATGCGATAAGACAATCTTTGAGGTAGAAACAAAAACCATTAGTACTTCTTCTAGTGTCTTTATCACCTGCCCAATCAGAATCTGAAAATCCTTTTAGTAATAAATGTGTAGATTTAGAGAATACCATAGCATAATTTGAAGTTCCCTTCAAAAAATATTTGAAGAGCCGCTTTATTGCTTTCCAATGTATCTTTGTCAGATTATGCATGAACCTTGATACTTGAGAAATTACAAACTGTATATCTGGATGTGTATTGCAAAGATATATCAAGGACCGAACTGCTTGACAATATGAAGTAGCATCAAATGATTCTTCATCTGCCACTATGTGTAAAGACGCATTCTGATCCACATGTGTTTGCATAGGTTTAGCTTCAGTCATATGAAACCTTTCTAATAGTTTCTCGACGTACTTTTGTTGTGTCATATAGATACACTCATCTTTAAACAGAAACTGAATCCCAAGATAATAATGCAAAATTCCTAAATCATTTACATCATAAGTCTACTTCAATTGTTCTTTGAACAACTGCAAGTCTTCATCTCTGGGACCTGTGACTATAATATCATCCACATAAAGAGTTGGAGCTCCATCTGAGTTTTGGAAACCAATGGATAAAAGATATGTGTATCTTTTCATACCATGCTCTAGGTGCCTGTTTTAATCCATACAAGGCTTTTATAAGCTTACATACTAAGTGTTCTTTACCTGTTTCTTCAAAACCTTCTGGCTGTTTAACATATACATCTTCATTTAAATCACCATTTAGAAAAGCAGTCTTTATGTCAAGTTGATATACATTCTAACCAAAGTATGCTGCTAAAGCAAGTATTGATCTAATAACTCTTCATCCTAGAAGTAGGAGCAAATGTCTCATCATAATCAATAGCTTTTTGTTGTGCATATCCTTTGACAACTAATCTAGCTTTGTACTTGTCAATAGTACCATTTGCTTTCCGTTTGATTTTGAAGATCCATTTTACACCTATAGCTTTCTTTCCTTCTGGTAATTCACATAGTTGCCAAGTTCGATTCTTGTGAATAGAATCAATCTCTTCTTGCATAGCTTTTCTCCAAATAGGAATGTTAAGTGCATCTTTAACACACGCTGGTTCATCTTCAATTGTCGTAATTGCTAAAATATCATGAATCTTAAAGTCTTCAGCAAAACTTACATGATCTTTTTGTTGTTGTTGTCTAGTTTGACTCCTTGTTCTTCCTGTAAAAGTCTTTATACCACTATCCTTCCATGTTTGATATAACCAAGTAGGTGTATCCTTAAATAGTGGTGATACTCTTTCTGACTCTTCGGTCTCCACTGGTTCTGGAACTTGTTACTCTGAGGTTCTAGGACTTTCTGGAACTCTAGTACTTTCTTCCGTTTCTAGAGCTAAAGTCTCATGTGGAACTGACTTTGTGGTAGGTTGTGGAACTCCTCTTTCTTCTTCAATCCTAGGAATTCGAGGAATTTCAGCTCCCTCTTGATATGGCTGAACATGTACATCCAAATTCTGTCTAAAAAATCCATAGTCATTTTCACTAATGAACCTTGGAATTTCTGCTTCTTTATCATACATCTTATTTTCAGCAATATATGCATTGCGTGAAAGGATAACTTCACCTGTCTCTGGGACATAAAACCTATATCCTTTACTTTCAACTAGATATCCAATAAAAATAGCTTTCCTTGCTTTTACATCTAGCTTGCCATGATCCTTTTTCTCAATGTGAACATAAGATAGTGATCCAAACACTTTGAAGTAGCTCACATTAGGTTTCCCTCCACAATATGCTTCATAAGGTGTAATTAACTTTAAAGCTTTTGTAGAAGACTTATTCAAAATGTGGTTTGCTCAAAATGTGGTTTGCTCAAAATGTGGTTTGCTGTATGTACTGCATCAAATCAGAATTTTGGTGAAAGCTTCTTGGATGCCATCATGCTCCGCATCATCTCGACAAGTACTCTATTCCTTCTTTTTGCAACACCATTTTGCTGAGGAGTGTAAGCAATAGTAAGGTGTCAAGTAATACCTTTTTCTTCAAGAAATGTTTGGAATTCATTTGATAAGTATTCTCGACCTCTATCACTTTTGAGAATTTGGATAGTTAACTGACTTTCATTTTCAACCATAGCTATGAATTTCTTGAACGTTGGAAAGACTTTTGACTTCAACTTAAGACCATAGATCCATGAGTATCTCGAAAAATCATCAACATATAGAACAAAATACCTAAAACTTTGAATAGAGTCTTCTCTCATAGGACCATTCACATCTGAATGTACTATCTGCAACTTCCTGGTAGCTGTAATATGACCATGCTCTATCACTTCTGAGAATTTGGATAGTTAACTGACTTTCATTTTCAACCATAGCTATGAATTTCTTGAATGTTGGAAAGACTTTTGACTTCAACTTAAGACCATAGATCCATGAGTATCTCGAAAAATCATCAACATATAGAACAAAATACCTAAAACTTTGAATAGAGTCTTCTCTCATAGGACCATTCACATCTGAATGTACTATCTGCAACTTCCTGGTAGCTGTAATATGACCATGCTTCTTGAAAGGTAGTTTGTGCATTTTACCTTCAAGACATCCTTCACATACATCTGAATCATCTGGTAGCTTGAATGAGGGTAAAACTCTCAACCATACCTCTATCTTTGATACCTTTGAGAGCTCCATAACTAATATGACCAAATCTTTCATGCCATAACTTCATATCTTCCACGGGTGACGAAGATTTGACAACATATGCTTGACTGATTTTGGACAAAATAAAAATCCCTCCTTTATGCTCACCCCGCAAAATACACTTCTCTACTTTGTGCGACAAAATCTTACAAAGATCTCTTTCAAATACAACTTTTTAACCATCACCTAAAAATGCAGATATAGGTAGCAGATTCTTCTTCATGTCAGGTACATATAAAATATCTGAAATCTGAAAATTACCACCATCTCTTGACTTTAGGGTTATTGTTCCTATTCCTACAACATCCAAATCATTGCCATCTGCAATAGTAACTCTTCTTTCTGAAGAATAAGATAGGGAAGAAAATACTTCTCTGCATCCTGTGATATGCTTTGTAGCACTTGAATCAAATATCCAAGGATCTTATGAAAGAACTTGTAAAGCTGCCTGATCAAAAGAGACTAAGGAATGACGATACAGGCATAAGAATCACCTTGAGATTTTCCTTTTTATCATTTTTTGCAACATTACCTGATGCCTTTTTCTTTTCAGCTGCAATCTGTTTTTGACAAACTGCTATAAAATGACCAGGTTTCTTGCAATAGTGACATAATGCTTCCTTCGTCTTTGAAGAGTTCTCTTTAGATGTAGTGGAAACAAAATCTGAAGTAGAAGATAAAGGGGACTTACTTTCCTTCTTGGATTGTTTCTCCTTCTTGTTCTTCTTCTTCTTTTTACCCTTTGATGAAGACACAAGTGTTTCTTCATCTTGAAGTAGCAAGAACTGTAACTCTTCAAATGTAATCTCTCTATCTCTTGATGTAAGAGCAAGAGTAGTAATAAAAGAGCGATATGAGATAGAAAGTGAATTAATCAACGTATTTACCATTTCTTCATCAGATATCTCAACTCCAACATTTAGAAGTTGATCTCTCAAGTCAATGAGCTTTGTGATGTGGGTTTGAATTGACTCACCAGCCTTCATCCTTGTGTTTGCTAGTTGTCTCCTCAAGTGAGCTTTCCTAGTAGGATTTCTGCTTTGATAAAGATTCTCAAGCTTTAGCCAAGCTTGTCTAGAATTTTTGCAAGATCTGATTTGTGGTAGAATATGCTTTTTGACACCCATCGCTATGAATGAGAGCGCTAAAGCATCTCGAGCATCCCATCTTGCCTGTCCTTCAGTAGAAGGAGCTCTGACTAAGGATCTACTTGTGACTCTAGATGTAGAAGTGGTTGCCTCTTCTTCAGTTGGTTCTTGATGAGTTGTGATTGCAACGCCAATTCCTCTTGAAGTTGATGTAGCCTCCTCTCCACCTTCTCGTAATGGTCTCAACAAGGTTCCATTGACGATACTCCATAAATCCTTTGTCACCAACAAATTCATCATCATGAAACTCCACATAGGATAATTTGATGATCCTTCTAACTTGTCCTCAATCTCAAGTCTATACTCACTCATCTTAACTAAGTGTGTATGTCAATTAGCCTCTGATACCAAGTGTTGGAATTTGGGGCCCCAGGATCTTCCAATACTAACAACCTTTGAGCATACACACTTAATACACAAGATGATAAGTGAGAGATAGAAAGAGAATTGAGACAACACACAATGTAACGTAAGCAAATTGCTTACTCACACTATATACAACGTAGATGGCCAAATTACAAAGTGGGAGTACTACTCAACCATATGATAGTGCACTCACTAGATGGAAGAATAGAGAAGAAGATGATGAAGTACAAGAATCAGATTATGCTGTTATAATCTGAGTATGTGTAAAGCATATGAGCAACGGAGTGAACCTAAACTCTCAAGAAAGTGCAACAAATCTGAAAATCAGCAAACCCTAATTCTGAAATTAGGGTTTCAGAAACCCTAAAACAGAATATAGGATATACTCACATAAGGTAGCTGCCCCAAACTTGTAGAAGACTCCTTGCTCCAAGAGAATAGTCTCTTCTTCACCACTCCTAAGCCTCCAAAGCTTCAAAACTCCAAAGTTGACACAATAGCAGCATCAACGCAAGAATTGAATGCCTCCTTAATGTCTTCAAGTGTTGGTATGACCTCTATTATATACAAGTTTCAAGTCATGCAAAAATCTCCACGAAAGACTCATCATAGCTTTTCATGCGTTAAATTAAATCTATCGCTAAATTTGGCGTAGTTTTTTTTTTCTCTTGCTAATTTTGCCATCTACTGTTCACACAACCTAGCTTTTTATGATCGGTACATCAAGAGCTTCAGAAACATGCAAAATACCATTTTAGGGCAGAAACTAGGGTTAGGGTTTTCTCCTGATTTTGACCTCTGATGACAAAATGATGCATATCACTAGTTAGCTCTCATCAAACTTTATCTATCTAGCCTAAGAAAATTTTACTCAAAATGTACCAAAAAAAATGGCTAAGTCCTAAGTTGGATTGCTGGAGATGTGGTTTGTGGACCATATGTACATTGATTTTCCAACAATAATAGCACTTACACACACATATGTGTGTGTGTATGTTATTTTATTACGACTTATCTTACACACCTTACCCCTCATACCATTCAGTTCACACACCTTATGTGTACCAAATCGAATGCACCTTACACACTTGACTGCCATGCCCTATACTCTACTTCACTTGAAGATTTAGCCACTGTTGGTTGTTTCTTAGAATGCAAAAAATTAAGGCATTCTCCAACAAAGAAGCAATAGCCACTAGTAGATCTCCTTGGGTTAGATCATTGACACCAAAAACTTTCTTAAGCTCTGACTTTAAGAACCAAAGATCTGAATCTTTGGGACCTATCATAATCGTACCATCAACATAAATGATGATTGTAATCAAATCATATGTCTCTGACTCATAGTGCATTTAAATCGCGATTTTTTGCTCTAGAATAAAAACCTTTTAAATCGTTCTTGATTTAAACCTCTACCTACGATTTAAATACAAAAAGTTACGATTTTTATTTTTTTTCCCAACTTTTATGAGGTTGAATTCACTCAAGGGAAGCTCAAGGATAGTCAAAGATGAGGTCAAAATTCCATCATAGTCTCCTCATAGTAAGCCTTCAAGCGACAAGCCGAAAAAGAACCTTACATTTTTTAGGGAGAGAGAGAGAGAGAGAGAGAGAGAGAGAGAGAGAGAGAGAGAGAGAGAGAGAGAGAGAGAGAGAGAGAGAGAGAGAGAGAGAGAGAGAGAGAGAGAGAGAGAGAGAGAGAGAGAGAGAGAGAGAGAGAGAGAGAGAGAGAGAGAGAGAGAGAGAATGGGAGGACGAAAATGGATATGCTAGAGTTGTAGGATGTATAATATGTAGAATCAAAGGATAATTCCCTACCCTATGAACTCAACTTACCATTTGAAGAAAAAAAGAAGGCTTTATTCTCGTGGATCACATACCCAAGGAGTTTGAAACACTACTCAAAGCTTATCAGGCTACGGAGGTCCTACTGAAGCCTATAAGCAATCATCAAGTGTTGCTACCTATTGTGTGTGTGTGTGTGTATATATATATATATATATATATATATATATATATATATATATATATATATATATATATATATATATATATATATATATATAGAGAGAGAGAGAGAGAGAGAGAGAGAGAGAGAGAGAGAGAGAGAGAGAGAGAGAGAGAGAGAGAGAGAGAGAGAGAGAGAGAGAGAGAGAGAGAGAGAGAGAGAGAGAGAGAGAGAGAGAGAGTTGTACTGAGCTTCCATTTCTTAGCTCTAGTCTCTAGAGTCTAATGGTGTTGACTGTTGACTCTTGACACTTCACTCAAGCTATGATTATATATATATATATATATAATCATGCAAATATGTAAATATATCTCTATTTTTTTATAAAAATAAAAATCTCTTTGAGTGGATAAAAACCTCGATTTTTATTTCAAGTCTGAACGATTTAAACGATTAAATCTCGATTTAAATCTTACGATTTAAATCTCTAGGTCACACTATGCTCTGACTTAACATAGAGACTAGAGTGTAGAAGCAGTTTTTGAGTTTTTAAAACCAATAGATAAAAGATATATATGAATCTTTTCATACCAAGTCTTTGGTGCTTGCTTCAAACCATAGAGAGCTTTTAGAAATTTGCATACTAAACGTTCTTTACTGTGTTTTTCAAAACCCTCTTGTTATTGAATATAAACATCTTCACGAATATCACCATTAAAAAAAGCAGTTTTGATATCTAACTAATTGGTATACCTTCCAACCAAAGAATGCAATAAGAGAAAGAACAATCCTGACCATGGCCATTGTAAAAGTAAGAGCACATGTCTCATCATAATCAATACCTTTCTTTTGTGCATAAGTTTTGACAACTAACTTTGGCTTATACCTGTCAATCCTACAGTCAACGTTTCTTTTGATCTTGAAGAGTACCTTGACACCAATAGCTTTCTTATCCTTTGGTAGATTCTCTTTGTTTTGCATCAAGTATCGATAAGAAATAGGAGAAGATGAAATGTCTTTGTATGAAAATATTGAAGCATAGTTTTTTCAAAAGAAGTTTCTTATTGTTTGTCATTTGAGCAGAAAACACTAACGATTCACCAAAGCTTGAAGTAGCAACATTCATGGCTAAGATGACATTCAATCATGAAAGAAACATTTCAGCCATTGATGAGCCATTGACTACACATACAAATGGTGAAAATGATGACCTTCTTTCAGCAGAGTTAGGAAAAAATGATTATGATTGGTAGGTAAGCATCTCCTTTTGAATATTTAGAAAAAGTTTATCCATTTTTTCACATCTATTTCCTCTCAAGGCTGTTGACTCCTCCTGGCACTCCATTCAATCATACAAGCTGCAATTCAGCATCAGATTTTGGTGTCTTTGTATCACAAACAGAACCACTCTGTTTGGAGTCTTCAAGGACCTCCATAGTAAGTCTATGTACTAATTTCTATGAACTCCTTGTCACTGGGGCTGGGTCATGAAGGAGGGAGAAGGGCTTCAGGGTTCTTTGCATAGAACAACTTCACTGCCTTGCCTTATCATACGTCTTTCTACTTGCAGTCTTCAAATGCTCAAACAGAGCACACTAAGAAAAAGAAAAATGGTTCTTTACTGACAAGTACAGAAGTAGCTTCTAAAGGAGGTCACACTATTGCCATCACTAGATGCAGTGGAACACCAAGTAGTTCTTTACCATTAGTCCAGTCATCAACAAAAAAGATGGCTAATACAGCAAGATTTGCATCAGCAGCAAGGCCTTCAAGCCTTATTAGGACCTCAATCTCTTCAAATCACAAATCTAACCCAACAATTCCAAATGATATTATTAAACCGTCTTCAGCACTTGGCTCTCACCCCATAACATCTAAAGGCAGAAACACAGCATTGATGGCATCAAAGGGTGGAGAAACTTCTGTTTTCTCATATTCAAGCACACCAAGAAAAAAAATTTCATCCTGTCCTGCTATGGCATCAGTCAAAAGGGTATCCTTATCTCAGGTGCAGAGCCAGCCTCCCTCTGCTGGTGCCTTGAGATCCTCTTCTGCTAGCAGAGTAAGACCTCAGCTATCAAGAAGTTCACCTTCCTCTAGAGGCAGTTCTCTGAGAGAAAACTCACATGATTGGCAGCAAGGGCTATCACCAAATTCACAGGATATCATCTCAGCCCGAGCATCAAATTCTTCTCCACGTTCAAGCACTTCTTCTGGCTTTTCCCACACTCCTAGGGCTTCATTGGGAGGTTTCTCACATAGGGTAGGAGGAACAAGTTATACAAAGCAAGCATTGTTTCCTACATCGAACCACAGAGACAAGTTCATGGATGGCTCAAGCAAAACGTCCTCTTCAAGTGCTTTAAGAGGAAAATGCTCTCTACGTAATATGGATAAGCGAAGCTCAGCAGAGTTGAAAGTCTCTAGGAATAGCATTCAGTTGGACAGAAGCCATGGTATAAGTGCAATAGGAAATATTGAGGTGGAGGGTAGGTGGTCTTTGGGATCATCAGTGTCTCCTGATCTCACCTCCAATTCAAAACCCATGTATCTGCAAGAGAGATATACTTCACCGACTTCAAGTGTAGACTATGGATTTGAAGGTCCCTCCTGTCGAAGATCACTCGATATGTCCATTTCACATCTGGTAAAGCTTTTCTTCTGTTTGATCTTCAACATGCTCATTTTATGCTCAGAATTGTAGCTGAGCTTGTCTTTATGTTTGCAGAATCTTCATGAAGATTCATCCAGTGGGCTTTGTTCAGAACTTAATGGCGATCATAGCACAGACATGCATATGATTGCATTACACAGTCGAAATGGTAGGGACCACTATAAAGACTCCATTTATTATTCAAATGTCAAAATATCAAGAGCAGATCAAACAGATTTCCCAAATTTCCTCATGAAAGACCACTTGAAGAGCTTAGTTGATAGCTCTGAACACAAGGATAAGGATTCAGATGAATCGAAGGATGGATTTTGCAAGGGATTTGGAAAATCTGGGAGCTGTGAGCCATCCCATTTTTGCCCACATGGTGGTACTGCTGCGACTTGTGACCTTTGCAGTGTCAAGAAGCGCTTGCAGATGCTGACCGAGAAGACTAAGGGCAGTCTTGGAGCAAGCTCACAAACCTTGAGCGAATCTTAGATATATAAAATGAGGGGCCTTTTATGTTGGGTTTGCCTGGCCAGAAGAGAGTCATTCTTGTACCCAAAGACACCCATTCATATGCTTTAAATCTTGAGTCCTTCAGGGGTAAAATTCTTTGTACATTTGATAGGGCAGATGTTCATTCTCTATTACAAACTTCATCCTGTGATTGCTACACAATTATGCTAAAATTTTACAAGGACAAGGTATCTCATAGCTACAGCTTTCACCTAGGGATGGATGCATAGTTTGATTTTAGGAAGTATAGTTATGCTAGATGGATTGAAATGAAATGATGTCTCAGGGCATGTTGTTTCTGATTTGCTGTTTACTGAACATGCCTTCCCAATTATGGCATCTGGTGATCACACCCTTCTTCATCTGGAAAGGATGCATAAGTTGATATTGGGAGCTACATTTGTTTGCTGATTGGTTGGAATTGATGAACGATGAGCTGATTTGTCTAATGTTTATGATTTGATAATCTATTCAAATTAGAAAACTACATTTAAGTGCAAATGATAAGCCGATGAATTTAAATTGAAACAATCTTTACTGATTACTTCTTGGTTTAATATATATTACTGAATGATATTTATGACTGAAAAAAAGTTAAGTTTGGGCTAGCTTGAGCATGAAGGATGTCCTTTCAGACTCCTAAATGAAAATCAGATTTATGCATGTTTGTTTTGGTATCCTGATTATGATGCTGATGGGATGGTATCCCTCCAACTATTAACCTATCATGATGTCCAACTATTTTGTTTGCTTACCTAGTGTGTTGGGCTAAGATAAAAGCTTCTTCTTAACTTGGATTGCACTTAACCAAAAGGGAATATGTATAGCTACAACCTTCATTCTTGTGGCAACCTGAAGGGATTGAAATTGCGGAGAATCGCTTTTGATGTGTTTTAAACAATAGTGTGGACATCAAGTTGATCCTTCCCTCAGGTCTTATTTGTGTTTTAAGATATTAACAAATGCATTCAGGGAGGTCAAGAACACTTTGTTAATGAAGTGGAACTAATTAAGGTTGCTTCTGAGCTCTTCCTTACATGGATCTCTACTTCAGGTTTTCTATGTTTAACATGTCACAGTTATACTGTCATTGCTATTCTTTTATGCATCTGGTATTTTTGGAAGAGTAAGCTTGAATGCTCATCAATTGTAGAGGAAAAACCTATTTTCTTGCTGTTGGAGTTTGGGGCAGCGGGAACAAGGATGAAGATACTTGGGAGTACGAACACATAGTGATATTACTGAGTGTAATGTACAAAGATTAGTACCCCATTAGGATTTGCAAGGGGGGGGGGGGTTTGCTAGAGAGGAAAAAATGTATTCACTCGCATCACAACCAAAGCATACCAGCAAATCTTCCCCGGGTGTGATGAAATTGAACCAAGAGTTGTGTAAGGATGTTTCAAGCTATGTGGATCATGTTAAATCCTCAAAAGAGAGCGAGTCCAAAGCTTTCTGAAAACCTTTGGACTTCTCATGAGATAGAGTGTGAAAAGGTTTGCAAGCTTAATTTGTGTGGGCACATTGCCAAACTTATCTCTTTTTCATAGTCTCTCCTTGATGGTAAAGATGGTGGTGGTAAAAGTTTTTGATCAACCCTTAAATCAACCATAAGGCATTTGATCAACATACACTCGATAGTAGTTGTCAAAGTTGATTTATATTCAGCCACACACTTAGAAGTGGTGAGACAAGAATGCTCCTTGTTCAATCAAGATATGCATGAGCTACTAAGCATGAAGCAAAGACCATTTGTGGATATACGAATGTCATAACATCCATCCTAATTAGAGTTTGAAAAAAGGCCACGATAATGATCCCCCATAGGGATATAACAACCCAACTTGTCAAGGACCACTCAAATTATGAAGGATATTTTTAATGGCCTATAAAGCTTGGCATTTGGGCTATGTTTTAAACTTTTTATCGTACAAAAAGTGAATTGAATTTCATGCCATGTAATACATAGTAGAAAACACCCCATGATATGTTGTTAGAGGACACGTTAGATGCAACTGCAACATCATGAAGAGTCAACCATATACTTGAATCCTTTGGAATGGCAATGGATTGATTGTCCTCAAGGCTAAAATGTTGTAGTAAGTTGTCAATATTATTTGTTTGACACATTTTTTTTCATCAACTCATATTAATTGAGTACCTAAACAATGTTGCAAACGTTCAAAGTTAACGTTTCAAGAAAGATAAGCCAAAAAACTTTAAATTTAAAAATTTGGGATCCATTATGAACAATGAGTAGCATGCCATCAATATAAATAAAAATATCATTTGCATATTTCATGTACAAGGTGCTTTCATTGGACAATTATAAAATCCATGTGCGAATAGGTAGGCATGTATCATTTCATATCATAAAGTGCTTGATTCGATCCATGCAATATCTTCTTTAACATGCACACCTCATTTTCTTGCTCTTCTTGCATAGAATCACGAGGTTGAAATACATGCACTTCAAGTGAATTCCCATTAGAAAATGCAATTCTAATGTTCGATTGTGAGTTGTAAGTGCACAAATGTTACAAATGCGTGTTATATGGAACATAGGAGTATTAAAATTGTGAACAAATCCTATCCTTCATAATAGCATCAAATTTTGATTCATAACAACCATCTGATTTTCCAACTTTCATACTTCAGGAAAGGAAAGAGATCCACTCATTAGAGAGTCTAGGAACAATAGTTACATAATAATATAACAAAAAAGAGGCACCATGAGAGCATGAGTAAGTTTGACAAGACAAATATTCATCTAATTTACTGTACTTAATGTCTACATCAATCATCTTGACAATTTGCCTCATCAATGTTTTCTCTCTAATCATAGGTGCATCATGTAGGTCTACATAAAACATGGAATGATATGGATTCTCATTGAAACCCAATAGAGATTTAGAGATTGTCTCAATGGGATTTGCATTTGATTTCCTATCAATGAAAAGAGGGTTACAGTATCATAAACATCAGTTGAGATGATTGATGTCTCACTAGTACATGAAAGAAGAGGTTGAACTAAATCCTTCACAAAGAAAACATCTTTGGTAACCAAAATACTGATACAAATGATACTCATTTCTGTCAAACTATATCCAGCAAAAGTACATTCATAACTTTATCATCCAATTTTCTTTGTTATTTCTCATACATTTATGCATATGGTAGAATAAAAAAAACATAAAAATGAGAAATGGATGGATTTGTAGCCATATTAGAGTTCATTAGGAGTGTTAGATTGCAACCTTTAGTGGGGCATTTGTTAAGTACATATGCAACACACATCATTACCCCAAGCCAAAAACTAGTAGGTAATGCTTCACTCTTGATTCTATATCTTTCCATTTCCATGAGAGTTATTTTTCCTCTTTGCAACACTATTTTGTTATGTTGTATACAACATTAAACATTGGTATCTTATCCCCTTCTCAACCAAAAATGCATGAAATCAAATGACATGTACTTCTCCCTTGATTAGCGAGGAAGGTGAAAGTATTACATGTGGACAAATCTTCAATTATAATTTGAAATGATTTAAAGCATAAATTTGACTTGAGTGAGAGGCCTAGGTATGCTTGGTAAAGTCATCTATGAAAGTAATAAAATGTAGGTATTACCAAAAGATGATCTCTACTTAGGATCACAAACATCACTGTTGATGGTAGTGATGTGTGTGACCACACTAGGACCATCGGGGCACTTTTTTCCATCTTTAGGAGGTTTTTTTCCTTGGCTTGTATATATTCCTATACCCTGATGGGGGAAAAGTATCTTTGTACGTTCACTTGGTAATACATTTTGTATTGTGTGTTGCGCTCCAAGCTTCTTCTTCTTCCTTGTGCTGTTCATGTGCTTCCGTAGACCTCAAACTCCAACAATTGATATTAGAGCAGGTCACCGCTTCATCTAAGGCATCGGCAATAGCCCTTCGGTCACAATCTCAAAATTGTAAGAAAGTTAGTGAGCATACTTAGGGCGATTAGGAGTTCAAAATTACTTCTTTATGTGGTGTCAAAATTTTGATATGAGCTCATTTCGGCCTCCGAATGCACTATTGTAGTACTTGTGCAAGTGGTTTTGAAATTTTGATATTAGCTCGTTTTGGTCTCTTAGTGCACTATCACAACACATGTGCAGGTGATTTCTTACTTTTGTGCCAAACATATATACAGGTTTCAGTTCACTAGTACAAGTCCCTCGAAGTATGCTACAGGTTTAGTAGAGCTCGACAGGGTAGTTCTACTCAACTTTTTGAGATACAATCATTTTTTTGCATCAATGTATTTTAGCAAGTGGCCATGGCTGAAAGCAATGAGTTGGCTATTGGGGACAACTTGGATGATACCAACTACCTATTATGGACATATATGATGCATCATGCATTGGTCGCAAAAGGACTCTGGAATATTATGTAGGGTGTTGAAGAATGACCTACTAATCTTGCAAACATAGTTATTGAAGGTGATGCAAATTTCATTGAAGATGACAATCTTCAAATTCCTATTCATGCTATGGTTCCTGTTGCATCTACTATAGAGCAACTTTGATGGGATGACAGAGATTCTCAGGCACATGTATTGATAGCTTTGTCTATCAAACATGCCATTATCCCTCCTATTCACTCATGCAAAACAACAAAGGATGCTTTGGATACACTTGGCACTTTATACCAAGTAAGAATGAGGCTCGTGTTGCTTACCTCCGAAAATATTTGGAAAGTAAGCATATGAATGAAGAAGATTCCATGGACAGTTTTTTTGACAAAGATCAAAGGTTTAAAAGATCAATTGATTTCTATAGATGAAGTCTTGCAAGATAGCTCACTTATCTAGATTGTTCTTAATGGTCTTCTTGATTCATATAAGAGTTTTTCTTCTACTCTTTGGTTGATGATGAAACACAATCCAAATGCCTTTACATTTTAGGATTTAGTCTCTATTTTATTGCAAGAACATGAGTCTAGATAGAAGAGGTCCATTATGTGTGTTGCAGATCAAGCTTGCTAAGCTAGTCAGAAGGGCAAAGATAAATGGAGCTTATCTACTAGTAAGCAAAAATATGCTAATTCTACACAGTAAAAAAGGGAAGAAAAAGATGAGAAGAAAAGAGAAAACCAAAAAAATCGCAAATATTGTAAAGGAAGTGATCATGTCATAAAGAGTTGTCCAAAACTAGCTTCAAAAGAGGCAAAGAAGAAAGAATCTGGAATGGTTGTTGCAGAGGCCTCTATACCTAAAACAAAGTTTGCCAATCTTGTGTAGAATGAAGAATGGGCATTTACTATTGTTTGCAGTTATGAACCATCTTCTCATGAGAAATGTATGTCTATAGTAGACTCACATGTTTGGTACTTTGACAATGGGGCAACCAAACATATTACCTCGTAGTGCAATTTCTTCAGTTCACTTGAGCATGCCCCTACAGGGAATATTGTCACATGTGCTAACAACTCCTCTTCTCTTGTAATGGTAGTTGGTAAAATAATTCAGACTACTATTGATGGTAGTTCTTTCACATTGTTAGATGCTTTGTTTCTACTAGGGATCAAGAAACATCTATTGGCAGTTTCAACATTAGCCAAGATCGACTTGGTTGTCAAATTTCTTGATGACAGATGTAGAGTTCATGAGCTATCAAATGGTGATGTTATTATTACTTCTAGCATTTTATGTTGTGGGTTGTATAAGCTCATAGGCTATGAAAAATATTTGAATGATTCAATATGTGCAATGCAAGATTCTCAAGCTATCTCAAATGCAAAGTTTTGACATGCACGCTTTGGTCATCTGAATTTTGCTAGTTTTCTATGCTTGTAGAAGTTTGAAATGGTGTCCTCTGTGCCCAAACTTGAGAACATGTCTGTGAGGGCCATATTTTGGGCAAAATGCAACATTCATCCTGGTTTTGGCCGAAAATATGTCAACATGTAAAATGGGCACCCTCCGTTTTGATCGAGGGGGGAATACATTCTGATCTTAATGCATTTCTAGTTGAATGTGGGATAAAACATCAGTGTATAGTGCCATATACACCTCAAGAGAATGGATTTGTTGAAAGAAAGAACATGCTTCTCATGGAGATGGTGAGGTGTATGGTCAAAAGTCAAAGTTTACCACATAGCTTCTAGCTTGAGGCTCTATGTGAGGAACATATGTACTTAACAGGCGTTACACCAAAGCACTACAATCCATCATTCCATATGAGGATTGGCATGGTTGCAAGCCATCTGGTTCTCATCTGCATGTCTTTGGTTGTCTAGCATATGCATTAGTGCCTGCACAACAATGCAGAAAATTGGATGATAAAGCAGTAAAATGTATTTTTGTTGGGTACAATTTTGAAAGCAAAGAATACCATCTGTATCATCCTTAGAATAAACACATTTCGGTTAGTCTTGAGGTTGTTTTTATGGAAGATTCAATTTATCCATTACTTGCATGTACTAAGGAGACATCAGTTAGCTCCAAAGATGTATATGACACTTTGGTGCCTCTTTTTATAGGTGGACAATCAATTGTTGGTCCAAATGAGGCAATTTCTCAACTTTTACAGGTTTCACATGATGATGCACATCTCTCCATTTCTGATGCACATTTACATGATGCACTTGTTGATAAGAGGGCTGATATAGAGGAGGCAAAAACTATGCCTAAATGGATTATGCAGACTTTGCAAGATAGCGAATTAGATGCATCTTTTTCGTATTGTATTCGTTCAAGCTCTCATAGTTTTTTCTTTTGCATCAGCTTGCTATGCTATGACTACCTCTAGTCATTGTGATGAGAATGAACTAATTTCTTTGATGAATCACAAAATTCAAAAAATTGGATGAATTATATGCAATCAGAATATGATGCTATTATGGAGAATGGCACCTGGTCTTTATGTGATTTGCCTCTTGGAAAAAGGACATTGGCATTAAATTGGTATACTAGCTAAAACATAAACTTGATGGAATAGTTGACAGGTATAAGGCTAGGCTTGTTACAAAAGGTTAGGCTAAATAGAGAGGCATTGATTTTGTTGAGACCTTTGCACCCACATGCCAAATGAACATTGATCATAGCATCTCTGCACTTGCAGATCATCATGATTGGAATGTACATCAACTAGACATGAAAACTGCATTTCTGAATGGGGACTTACATGAAGAAGTGCATGTATTTGAGCCTCATAGAAACGACATGAAAACAAAGTGTGGAGGTTGAAAAAGACATTATATGGTTTGAAGCAAGCATCGTATGGTTGGTATGAAAAATATATGCCTACTTGATTGCACATGGATTTGAGAATAGTTCAATTGAAAGCACCTTACATGTTAAGTGTGCAGATGGGGGATCACGGTTTAGAGAGAAAATAGATTTAGAAAATATTTCACACCCTCTCAATACCAGTACACTAACATAAAGTGAAACACATGTTTCTAAACAATAATGGACGAGATCATGGATAAGGGAGCCAAATAGAACATTTAAGGATAGAGCATTTAATAAAGGGAAACAAAAAATTTTATAGCCCTAAAAAATAAATCCATGTTAATGAAAAAGAAGATACTAATTAGATAGCACATAGTTCTAGATGCATATGATTGATCAAAACCCTATTATATTTGTTGAATATTATTGAACAATGTATTGTTAAAGTGTTAATATATTAATATGTTTTTGATGTTTTTGATATAGCAGCTGAAGGTTCGTGAGGAGCGTGCAAGGCGTGAAAGGGCGGATATCAATAATCCGAATAATTATTATTTAGCTTGTAAATAAACCTGCGTAGAAGGTTCTATTGTTAGAAAAGTAATGGGTCGTTGTAGACCGCAGTTTCTATTATTCAAAGTAATGGCTTTCTGTAAAAGTTACCAACTTTTAATTTCACGCCTACTTTTCGAAGCCGCCCTCTTGTAACCACTCTTTTCGACCTAATCAAAAGTCCTATAAATACATGCACTCTGTGGACTGTCGAAACAGAGTGCATGGGGGGAGATTGCACCCAATACTGCATTGTGTCTCGTCTCTTGCTGCGTCTATTCTCTGTGTGTTTTTTGTGTCCGTAATCTCTGTTTGCGCGTGAGCAAGATCCTGACAACAGTGGTATCAGAGCTCTACACGCGTCAATACAGAGGGTTCTGTTCTCTGTTCGCGTCTCCGTCTCCGCGTTCGCGATTCCGATTCCGTCTCCGTTCCCTGTTTCAGTTTCGGTTTCTGATTCTGATCCAGAACCAGAACCTACGTCTTCACCTACGTCTTCTCCTTCGGCTGCGCGTGAGCAAGAACCTGACAACAGTGGTATCAGAGCTCTGCACCCATCAATACAGAGGGTTCTGTTCTCTGTTTGCATCTCCGTCTCCGCGTTCGCGATTCCGATTCCGTCTCCGTTTCCTGTTTCAGTTTTGGTTTCTGATTCTGATCCAGAACCAGAACCTACGTCTTCACCTACGTCTTCTCCTTCGTCTGCGCATGAGCAAGATCCTGACAACAGTGGTATCAGAGCTCTTCTCCTTCGGCTGCGCGTGAGCAAGATCCTGACAACAGTGGTATTAAAGCTCTGCACGCGTCAATACAGAGGGTTCTGTTCTCTGTTCGCGTCTCCGTCTCCGCGTTCGCGATTCCGATTCCGTCTTCGTTTCCTGTTTCAGTTTTGGTTTCTGATTCTGATCCAGAACCAGAACCTACGTCTTCACCTACGTCTTCTCCTTCGGCTGCGCGTGAGCAAGATCCTGACAACAGTGGTATCAGAGCTCTGCACGCGTCAATACAGAGGGTTCTGTTCTCTGTTCGCGTCTCCGTCTCCGCGTTCGCGATTCCGATTCCGTCTCCGTTTCCTGTTTCAGTTTCGGTTTCTGATTCTGATCCAAAACCAGAACCTACGTCTTCATCTACGTCTTCTCCTTCGGCTGCACGTGAGCAAGATCCTGACAACAGTGGTATCAGAGCTCTGCACGCGTCAATACAGAGGGTTCTGTTCTCTGTTCGCGTCTCCGTCTCCGCGTTCGCGATTCGGATTCCGTCTCCGTTTCTTGTTTCAGTTTCGGTATCTGATTCTCATCCTGAACCAGAACCTACGTCTTCTCCTTCGGCTGCGCGTGAGCAAGATCCTGACAACAGTGGTATCAGAGCTCTGCACGCGTCAATACAGAGGGTTCTGTTCTCTGTTCGCGTCTCCGTCTCCGCGTTCGCGATTCCGATTCCGTCTTTGTTTCCTGTTTCAGTTTCGGTTTCTGATTCTGATCCAGAACCAGAACCTACGTCTTCACCTACGTCTTCTCCTTCGGCTGCGCGTGAGCAAGATCCTGACAACAGTGGTATAAGAGCTCTGCACGCGTCAATACAGAGGATTCTGTTCTCTGTTCATGTCTCCGTCTCCGCGTTCGCGATTCTGATTCCGTCTCCGTTTCCTGTTTCAGTTTCGGTTTTTGATTCTGATCCAGAACGAGAACCTACGTCTTCTCCTTCGGCTGCGCGTGAGCAAGATCCTGACAACAGTGGTATCAGAGCTCTGCACGCGTCAATACAGAGGGTTCTGTTCTCTGTTCGCGTCTCCGTCTCCGCGTTCGCGATTCTGATTCCGTCTCCGTTTCCTGTTTCAGTTTCGGTTTCTGATTCTGATCCAGAACCAGAACCTACGTCTTCACCTACGTCTTCACCTACGTCTTCTCCTTCGGCTGCGCGTGAGCAAGATCCTGACAACAGTGGTATCAGAGCTCTGCATGCGTCAATACAAAGGGTTCTGTTCTCTGTTCGCGTCTCCGTCTCCGCGTTCGCGATTCCGATTCCGTCTCCCTTTCCTGTTTCAGTTTCGGTTTCTGATTCTGATCCAGAACCAGAACCTACGTCTTCACCTACGTCTTCTCCTTCGGCTGCGCGTGAGCAAGATCCTGACAACAGTGGTATCAGAGCTCTGAACGCGTCAATACAGAGGGTTCTGTTCTCTGTTCGCGTCTCCGTCTCCGCGTTCGCGATTCCGATTCCGTCTCCGTTTCCTGTTTCAGTTTCGGTTTCTGATTCTTATCCAGAACTAGAACCTACATCTTCACCTACGTCTTCACCTACATCTTCTCCTTCGGCTGCGCGTGAGCAAGATCCTGACAACAGTGGTATCAGAGCTCTTCTCCTTCGGCTGCGCGTGAGTAAGATCCTGACAACAGTGGTATTAAAGCTCTGCACCCGTCAATACAGAGGGTTCTGTTCTCTGTTCTTGTCTCCGTCTCCGCGTTCGCGATTCCGATTCCGTCTCCGTTTCCTGTTTCAGTTTTGGTTTCTGATTCTGATCCAGAACCAGAACCTACGTCTTCACCTACGTCTTCTCCTTCGGCTGCGCGTGAGCAAGATCCTGACAACAGTGGTATCAGAGCTCTGCACACGTCAATACAGAGGGTTCTGTTCTCTGTTCGCGTCTCCGTCTCCGCGTTCGCGATTCCGATTCCGTCTCCGTTTCCTGTTTCAGTTTCGGTTTCTGATTCTGATCCAAAACCAGAACCTACGTCTTCACCTACGTTTTCTCCTTCGGCTGCACGTGAGCAAGATCCTGACAACAGTGGTATCAGAGCTCTGCACGCGTCAATACAAAGGGTTCTGTTCTCTGTTCGCGTCTCCGTCTCCGCGTTCGCGATTCCGATTCCGTCTCCGTTTCTTGTTTCAGTTTCGGTATCTGATTCTTATCCAGAACCAAAACCTACCTCTTCACCTACGTCTTCTCCTTCGGCTGCGTGTGAGCAAGATCCTGACAACAGTGGTATCAGAGCTCTGCATGCGTCAATACAGAGGGTTCTGTTCTCTGTTCGCGTCTCCGTCTCCGCGTTCGCGATTTCGATTCCGTCTCCGTTTCCTTGTTTCAGTTTCGGTTTCTGACTCTGATCCAGAACCAGAACCTACGTCTTCACCTACGTCTTCTCCTTCGGTTGCACGTGAGCAAGATCCTGACAACAGTGGTATCAGAGCTCTGCACGCGTCAATACAGAGGGTTCTGTTCTCTGTTCGCGTCTCCGTCTCCGCGTTCACGATTCCGATTCCGTCTCCGTTTCCTGTTTCAGTTTCGGTTTCTGATTCTGATCCAGAACCAGAACCTACGTCTTCACCTACGTCTTCACCTACGCCTTCTCCTTCGGCTGCGCGTGAGCAAGATCCTGACAACAGTGGTATCAGAGCTCTGCACGCGTCAATACAGAGGGTTCTGTTCTCTGTTCGCGTCTCCGTCGCCGCGTTCGCGATTCCGATTCCGTCTCCGTTGCCTGTTTCAGTTTCGGTTTCTGATTCTGATCCAGAACGAGAACCTACGTCTTCACCTACGTCTTCTCCTTCGGCTGCGCGTAAGCAAGATCCTGACAACAGTGGTATCAGAGCTCTGCACGCGTCAATAGAGAGGGTTCTGTTCTCTGTTCGCATCTCCGTCTCCGCGTTCGCGATTCGGATTCCGTCTCCGTTTCCTGTTTCAGTTTCGGTTTCTAAGTCTGATCCAGAACCAGAACCTACGTCTTCACCTACGTCTTCTCCTTCGGTTGCGCGTGAGCAAGATCCTCACAACAGTGGTATCAGAGCTCTGCACACGTCAATACAGAGGGTTCTGTTCTCTGTTCGAGTTTCCGTCTCTGCGTTCGCGATTCCGATTCCGTCTCCGTTTCCTGTTTCAGTTTCGGTTTCTGATTCTGATCGAGATCCAGAACCTATGTCTTCTCCTTCGGCTGCGCGTGAGCAAGATCCTGACAACAGTGGTATCAGAGCTTTGCACGCGTCAATACAGAGGGTTCTGTTCTCTGTTCGCGTCTCCGTCTCTGCGTTCGCGATTCCGATTCCATCTCCCTTTCCTATTTCAGTTTCGGATTCTGATTCTGATCGAGAACCAGAACCTACGTCTTCACCTACGTCTTCTCCTTCGGATGCACGTGAGCAAGATCCTGACAACAGTGGTATCAGAGCTCTGCACGCGTCAATACAGAGGGTTCTGTTCTCTCTTCGCGTCTCCGTCTCCGCGTTCGCGATTCCGATTCTGTCTCCGTTTCCTGTTCAGTTTCGGTTTCTGATTCTGATCGAGAACGAGAACCTACGTCTTCACCTACGTCTTCTCGTTCGGCTGCACATGAGCAAGATCCTGACAATAGTGGTATCAGAGCTCTGCACGCGTCAATACAGAGGGTTCTCTTCTCTGTTCGCGTCTCCGTTTTCGCGTTCGCGATTCTGATTTCGTCTCCGTTTCTTGTTTCAGTTTCGGTTTCTCATTCTGATCCAGAACCAGAACCTACGTCTTCACCTACGTCTTCACCTATGTCTTCTCCTTCCGCTGCGTGTGAGCAAGATCCTGACAACAGTGGTATCAGAGCTCTGCACGCGTCAATACAGAGGGTTCTGTTCTCTATTCGCGTCTCCATCTCCGCGTTCACGATTCCGATTCCGTCTCCGTTTCCTGTTTTAGTTTCGGTTTCTCATTTTGATCCAGAACCAGAACCTACGTCTTCACTTACGTCTTCTCCTTCGGCTGCGCGTGAGCAAGATCCTGACAACAGTGGTATCAGAGCTCTGCACGCGTCAATACAGAGGGTTCTGTTCTCTGCTCGCGTCTCCGTCTCCGCGTTCGCGATTCCGATTCCGTCTCCGTTTCCTGTTTCAGTTTCGGTTTCTGATTCTGATCCAGAACCAGAACCTACGTCTTCACCTACGTCTTCACCTACGTCTTCTCCTTCGGCTGCGCGTGAGCAAGATACTGACAACAGTGGTATCAAAGCTCTGCACGCGTCAATACAAAGGGTTTTGTTCTCTGTTCACGTCTCCGTCTCAGCGTTCGCGATTCTGATTCCGTCTCCGTTTCCTGTTTCAGTTTCGGTTTCTGATTCTGATCCAGAACCAAAACCTACGTCTTCACCTACGTCTTCTCCTTCGGCAGCGCGTGAGCAAGATCCTGACAGCAGAGGTATCAGAGCTCTGCACGCATCAATACAGAGGGTTCTGTTCTCTATTCGCGTCTCCGTCTCTACGTTCGCGATTCCGATTCCATCTCCGTTTCCTGTTTCAGTTTCGGTTTCTGATTCTGATCTAGAACCAGAACCTACGTCTTCACCTACGTCTTCTCCTTCGGCTGCGCGTGAGCAAGATCCTGACATCAGTGCTATCAGAGCTCTGCACGCATGAATACAGAAGGTTCTGTGCTCTTTTCGCGTCTCCGTCTCCGCGTTCGCGATTCCGATTCCGTCTCTGTTTCCTGTTTCAGTTTCGATTTCTGATTCTGATCTAGAACCAGAACCTACGTCTTCTCCTTCGGTTGCGCGTGAGCAAGATCCTGACAAAAGTGGTATCAGAGCTCTGCACACGTCAATACAGAGGGTTCTGTTCTCTGTTCGCGTCTCCGTCTTCGCGTTCGCGATTCCGATTCCGTCTCCGTTTCCTATTTCAGTTTTGGTTTCTGATTCTGATCCAGAACCAGAACCTACGTCTTCACCTACATCTTCACCTACGTCTTCTTCTTCGGCTCCGCGTGAGCAAGATCCTGACAACAGTGGTATCAGAGCTCTGCACGCGTCAATACAGAGGATTCTGTTCTCTGTTCGTATCTCCGTCTCCGCGTTCGCGATTCCGATTCCGTCTCCGTTTCCTGTTTCAGTTTCGGTTTCTGATTCTGATCCAGAACCAGAACCTACGTCTTCACCTACGTCTTCTCCTTTGGCTGCGCATGAGCAAGATCCTGACAACAGTGGTATCAGAGCTCTGCACGTGTCAATACAGAGGGTTCTGTTCTCTGTTCGCGTCTCCGTCTCCGCGTTCGCGATTCCGATTCCGTGTCCGTTTCCTGTTTCAGTTTCGGTTTCTGATTCTGATCCACAACCAGAACCTACGTCTTCACCTACATCTTCTCCTTCGGATGCACGTCAGCAAGATCCTGACAACAGTGGTATCAAAGCTCTACACGCGTCAATACAGAGGGTTCTGTTCTCTGTTCGCGTCTCCGTCTCGGCGTTCACGATTCCGATTCTGTCTCTGTTTCCTCTTTCAGTTTCGGTTTCTGATTCTGATCCAGAACCAGAACCTACGTCTTCACCTACGTCTTCTCCTTCGGCTGCGCGTGAGCAAGATCCTGACAACAGTGGTATCAGAGCTCTGCACGCATCAATACAGAGGATTCTGTTCTCTGTTCGCGTCTCCGTCTCCGAATTCGCGATTCTGATTTCGTCTCCGTTTCTTGTTTCAGTTTCGGTTTCTGATTCTGATCCAGAACAAGAACCTACGTCTTCACCTATGTCTTCTCCTTCGGCTGCACGTGAGCAAGATCCTGACAACAGTGGTATCAGAGCTCTGCACGCGTCAATACAGAGGGTTCTGTTCTCTCTTTGCGTCTCCGTCTCCGCGTTCGCGATTCCAATTCCGTCTCCATTTCCTGTTTCAGTTTCGGTTTCTGATTCTGATCCAGAACCAGAACCTACGTCTTCACCTACATCTTCTCCTTCGGCTGCGCGTGACCAATATCCTGAGAACAGTGGTATTAGAGCTCTGCACGCGTCAATACAGAGGGTTCTGTTCTCTGTTCGCGTCTCCGTCTCCGCGTTCGCGATTCCGATTCCGTCTCCGTTTCCTGTTTCAGTTTCGGTTTCTGATTCTGATCTAGAACGAGAACCTATGTCTTCACCTACGTCTTCTCCTTCGGCTGCGCCTGAGCAAGATCCTGACAACAGTGGTATCAGAGCTCTACACGCGTCAATACAGAGGGTTCTGTTCTCTGTTCGCGTCTCCGTCTCCGCGTTCGCGATTTCGATTCCGTCTCCGTTTCCTGTTTTAGTTTCGGTTTCTGATTCTGATCCCGAACCAGAACCTACCTCTTCTCCTTCGGCTACGCGTGAGCAAGATCCTGACAACAGTGGTATCAGAGCTCTGCACGCGTCAATACAGAGGGTTCTGTTCTCTGTTCGCGTCTCCGTCTCCGCGTTCGCGATTCCGATTCCGTCTCCGTTTCCTGTTTCAGTTTCGGTTTCTAATTCTGATCCAGAACCAAAACCTACCTCTTCACCTACGTCTTCTCCTTCGGCTGCGCGTGAGCAAGATCCTAACATCAGTGGTATCAGAGCTCTGCACGCGTCAAGACAGAGGGTTCTGTTCTCTATTCGCGTCTCCGTCTCCGCGTTCGCGATTCTGATTCCCTCTCCGTTTCCTGTTTCAGTTTCGGTTTCTGATTCTGATCCAGAACCAGAATCTACGTCTTCACCTACGTCTCTCCTTCGGCTGCGCGTGAGCAAGATCCTGACAACAGTGGTATCAGAGCTCTGCACGCGTCAATAAAGAGGGTTCTGTTCTCTGTTCGCGTCTCCGTCTCCGCGTTCGCGATTCCGATTCCGTCTCCGTTTCCTGTTTCAGTTTCGGTTTCTGATTCTGATCTAGAACCAGAACCTACGTCTTCACCTACGTCTTCTCCTTCGGCTGCGCGTGAGCAAGATCCTGACAACAGTGGTATCAGAGCTCTGCACGCGTCAATACAGAGGGTTCTATTCTCTGTTCGCGTCTCCGTCTCCGCATTCGCGATCCCGATTCCGTCTCCGTTTTCTGTTTCAGTTTCGGTTTCTCGTTCTGATATAGAACCAGAACCTACGTCTTCATCTACGTCTTCTTCTTCGGCTCGCGTGAGCAAGATCCTGACAACAGTGGTATCAGAGCTCTGCACGCGTCAATACAGAGGGTTCTGTCCTCTGTTCGTGTCTCCATCTCCGCGTTCGCGATTCCGATTCCGTCTCCGTTTCTTGTTTCAGTTTCGGTTTCTGATTCTGATCCAGAACCAGAGCCTACGTCTTCACCTACGTCTTCTCCTTCGGCTGCGCGTGAGCAAGATCCTGACAACAGTGGTATCAGAGCTCTGCACGCGTCAATAAAGAGGGTTCTGTTCTCTGTTTGCGTCTCCGTCTCCGCGTTCGCGATTCCGATTCCGTCTCCGTTTCCTGTTTCAGTTTCGGTTTCTGATTCTGATCCAGAACCAGAACCTACGTCTTCACCTACGTCTTCTCCTTCGGCTGCACGTGAGCAAGATCCTGACAACAGTGGTATCGGAGCTCTGCACGCGTCAATACAGAGGGTTCTGTTCTCTGTTCACATCTCCGTCTCCGCGTTCGCGATTCCGATTCCGTCTCCGTTTCCTGTTTCAGTTTCGATTTCTGATTCTGATCCAGAACCAGAACCTACGTCTTCACCTACGTCTTCTCCTTCGGCTTCGCGTGAGCAAGATCCTGACAACAGTGGTATCAGAGCTCTGTACGCGTCAATACAGAGGGTTGTGTTCTCTGTTCGTGTTTCCGTCTCCGCGTTCGCGATTCCGATTCCGTCTCCGTTTACTGTTTCCGTTTCGGTTTCTGATTCTGATCCAGAACGAGAACCTACGTCTTCACCTACGTCTTCTCCTTCGGCTGGCGTGAGCAAGATCCTGACAACAGTGATATCAGAGCTCTGCACGCGTCAATATAGAGGGTTCTGTTCTCTGTTCGCGTCTCCGTCTCCGCGTTCGCGATTCCGATTCCGTCTCCGTTTCCTGGTTCAGTTTCGGTTTATGATTCTGATCCTGAACCAGAACCTACGTCTTCACGTACGTCTTCTCCTTCGGCTGCGCGTGAGCAAGTTCCTGATAACAATGGTATCAGAGCTCTGCACGCATCAATACAGATGGTTCTGTTCTCTGTTCGCGTCTCCGTCTCCGCGTTCGCGATTCCAATTCGGTCTCCGTTTCCTGTTTCAGTTTCGGTTTCTGATTCTGATCCAGAACCAGAACCTACGTCTTCACCTACGTCTTTTCCTTCGGCTGCGCGTGAGCAAGATCTTGACAACAGTGGTATCAGAGCTCTGCACGCGTCAATACAAAGGGTTCTGTTCTCTGTTCGCGTCTCCGTGTCTGCGTTCGCGATTTCGATTCCGTCTCTGTTTCCTGTTTCAGTTCGATTTCTGATTCTGATCCAGAACCAGAACCTACGTCTTCACCTTCGTCTTCACCTACGTCTTCTCCTTCGGCTGCGCGTGAGCAAGATCCTGACAACAGTGGTATCAGAGCTTTGCACGCGTCAATAGAGAGGGTTCTGTTCTTTGTTCGCGTCTCCGTCTCCGCGTTCGCGATTCCGATTCCGTCTCCGTTTCCTGTTTCAGTTTCGGTTTCTGATTCTGATCCAGAACCAGAACCTACGTCTTCACCTACGTCTTCTCCTTCGGCTACGCGTGAGCAAGATCCTGACAACAGTGGTATGAGAGCTCTGCACGCGTCAATACAGAGGGTTCTGTTCTGTGTTCGCGTCTCCGTCTCCGCGTTCGCGATTCCGATTCCGTCTCCGTTTCCTGTTTCAGTTTTGGTTTCTGATTCTGATCTAGTACGAGAACCTACGTCTTCTCCTTCGGCTGCGCGTAAGCAAGATCCTGACAACAGTGGTATCAGAGCTCTGCACGCGTCAATACAGAGGGTTCTGTTCTCTGTTCGCGTCTCCGTCTCCGCGTTCGCGATTCTGATTCCGTCTCCGTTTCTTGTTTCAGTTTCGGTTTCTGATTCTGATCCAGAACCAGAACCTACGTCTTCACCTACGTCTTCACCTACGTTTTCTCCTTCGGCTGCGCGTGAGAAGGATCCTGACAAAAGTGGTATAAGAGCTCTGCACGCGTCAATACAGAGGATTCTGTTCTCTGTTCGTGTCTCCGTCTCCGCGTTCGCGATTCTGATTCCGTCTCCGTTTCCTGTTTCAGTTTCGGTTTCTGATTCTGATCCAGAACGAGAACCTACGTCTTCTCCTTCGGCTGCGCGTGAGCAAGATCCTGACAACAGTGGTATCAGAGCTCTGCACGCGTCAATACAGAGGGTTCTGTTCTCTGTTCGCGTCTCCGTCTCCGCGTTCGCGATTCTGATTCCGTCTCTGTTTCCTGTTTCAGTTTCGGTTTCTGATTCTGATCCAGAACCAGAACCTACGTCTTCACCTACGTCTTCACCTACGTCTTCTCCTTCGGCTGCGCGTGAGCAAGATCCTGACAACAGTGGTATCAGAGCTCTGCATGCGTCAATACAAAGGGTTCTGTTCTCTGTTCGCGTCTCCGTCTCCGCGTTCGCGATTCCGATTCCGTCTCCGTTTCCTGTTTCAGTTTCGGTTTCTGATTCTGATCCAAAACCAGAACCTACGTCTTCACCTACGTCTTCTCCTTCGGCTGCGTGTGAGCAAGATCCTGACAACAGTGGTATCAGAGCTCTGAACGCGTCAATACAGAGGGTTCTGTTCTCTGTTCGCGTCTCCGTCTCCGCGTTCGCGGTTCCGATTCCGTCTCTGTTTCCTGTTTCAGTTTCGGTTTCCGATTCTTATCCAGAACTAGAACCTACATGTTCAACTACCTCTTCACCTACGTCTTCTCCTTCGGCTGCGCGTGAGCAAGATCCTGACAACAGTGGTATCAGAGCTCTTCTCCTTCGGCTGCGCGTGAGCAAGATCCTGACAACAGTGGTATTAAAGCTCTGCACCCGTCAATAGAGAGGGTTCTGTTCTCTGTTCTCGTCTCCGTCTCCGCGTTCGCGATTCCGATTCCGTCTCCGTTTCCTGTTTCAGTTTTGGTTTCTGATTCTGATCCAGAACCAGAACCTACGTCTTCACCTACGTCTTCTCCTTCGGCTGCGCGTGAGCAAGATCCTGACAACAGTGGTATCAGAGCTCTGCACACGTCAATACAGAGGGTTCTGTTCTCTGTTCGCGTCTCCGTCTCCGCGTTCGCGATTCCGATTCCGTCTCCATTTCCTGTTTCAGTTTCGGTTTCTGATTCTGATCCAAAACCAGAACCTACGTCTTCACCTACGTTTTCTCCTTCGGCTGCACGTGAGCAAGATCCTGACAACAGTGGTATCAGAGCTCTGCACGCGTCAATCAAAGGGTTCTGTTCTCTGTTCGCGTCTCCGTCTCCGCGTTCGCGATTCCGATTCCGTCTCCGTTTCTTGTTTCAGTTTCGGTATCTGATTCTGATCCAGAACCAAAACCTACCTCTTCACCTACGTCTTCTCCTTCGGCTGCGTGTGAGCAAGATCTTGACAACAGTGGTATCAGAGCTCTGCACGCGTCAATACAGAGGGTTCTGTTCTCTGTTCGCGTCTCCGTCTCCGCGTTCGCGATTTCGATTCCATCTCCGTTTCCTTGTTTCAGTTTCGGTTTCTGATTCTGATCCAGAAGCAGAACCTACGTCTTCACCTACGTCTTCTCCTTCGGTTGCACGTGAGCAAGATCCTGACAACAGTGGTATCAGAGCTCTGCACGCGTCAATACAGAGGGTTCTGTTCTCTGTTCGTGTCTCCGTCTCCGCGTTCACGATTCCGATTCCGTCTCCGTTTCCTGTTTCAGTTTCGGTTTCTGATTCTGATCCAGAACCAGAACCTACGTCTTCACCTACGTCTTCACCTACGTCTTCTCCTTCGGCTGCGCGTGAGCAAGATCCTGACAACAGTGGTATCAGAGCTCTGCACGCGTCAATACAGAGGGTTCTGTTCTCTGTTCGCGTCTCCGTCTCCGCGTTCGCGATTCCGATTCCGTCTCCGTTGCCTGTTTCAGTTTCGGTTTCTGATTCTGATCCAGAACCAGAACCTACGTCTTCTCCTTCGGCTGCGCGTAAGCAAGATCCTGACAACAGTGGTATCAGAGCTCTGCACGCGTCAATAGAGAGGGTTCTGTTCTCTGTTCGCATCTCCGTCTCCGCGTTCGCGATTCGGATTCCGTCTCCGTTTCCTGTTTCAGTTTCGGTTTCTGAGTCTGATCCAGAACCAGAACCTACGTCTTCACCTATGTCTTCACCTACGTCTTCTCCTTCGGTTGCGCGTGAGCAAGATCCTGACAACAGTGGTATCAGAGCTCTGCTCACGTCAATACAGAGGGTTCTGTTCTCTGTTCGAGTTTCTGTCTCTGCGTTCGCGATTCCGATTCCGTCTCCGTTTCCTGTTTCAGTTTCGGTTTCTGATTCTGATCGAGATCCAGAACCTATGTCTTCTCCTTCGGCTGCGCGTGAGCAAGATCCTGACAAGAGTGGTATCAGAGCTCTGCACGCGTCAATACAGAGGGTTCTGTTCTCTGTTCGCGTCTCCGTCTCTGCGTTCGCGATTCCGATTCCATCTCCCTTTCCTATTTCAGTTTCGGATTCTGATTCTGATCGAGAACCAGAACCTACGTCTTCTCCTTCGGATGCACGTGAGCAAGATCCTGACAACAGTGGTATCAGAGCACTGCACGCGTCAATACAGAGGGTTCTGTTCTCTCTTCGCGTCTCCGTCTCCGCGTTCGCGATTCCGATTCTGTCTCCGTTTCCTGTTCAGTTTCGGTTTCTGATTCTGATCCAGAACGAGAATCTACGTCTTCACCTACGTCTTCTCGTTCGGCTGCACATGAGCAAGATCCTGACAACAGTGGTATCAGAGCTCTGCACGCGTCAATACAGAGGGTTCTGTTCTCTGTTCGCGTCTCCGTCTTCGCGTTCGCGATTCCGATTTCGTCTCCGTTTCTTGTTTCAGTTTCGGTTTCTCATTCTGATCCAGAACCAGAACCTACGTCTTCACCTACGTCTTCACCTATGTCTTCTCCTTCGGTTGCGTGTGAGCAAGATCCTGACAACAGTGGTATCAGAGCTCTGCACGCGTCAATACAGAGGGTTCTGTTCTCTGTTCGCGTCTCCATCTTCGCGTTCACGATTCCGATTCCGACTCCGTTTCCTGTTTTAGTTTCGGTTTCTGATTCTGATCCAGAACCAGAACCTACGTCTTCACTTACGTCTTCTCCTTCGGCTGCGCGTGAGCAAGATCCTGACAACAGTGGTATCAGAGCTCTGCACGCGTCAATACAGAGGGTTCTGTTCTCTGTTCGCGTCTTCGTCTCCGCGTTCGCGATTCCGATTCCGTCTCCGTTTCCTGTTTCAGTTTCGGTTTCTGATTCTGATCCAGAACCAGAACCTACGTCTTCACCTACGTCTTCACCTACGTCTTCTCCTTCGGCTGCGCGTGAGCAAGATACTGACAACAGTGGTATCAAAGCTCTGCACGCGTCAATACAAAGGGTTTTGTTCTCTGTTCGCGTCTCCGTCTCAGCGTTCGCGATTCCGATTCCGTCTCCGTTTCCTGTTTCAGTTTCGGTTTCTGATTCTGATCCAGAACCAAAACCTACGTCTTCACCTACGTCTTCTCCTTCGGCAGCGCGTGAGCAAGATCCTGACAGCAGAGGTATCAGAGCTCTGCACGCGTCAATAGAGAGGGTTCTGTTCTCTATTCGCGTCTCCGTCTCTGCGTTCGCGATTCCGATTCCATCTCCGTTTCCTGTTTCAGTTTCGGTTTCTGATTCTGATCTAGAACCAGAACCTACGTCTTCACCTACGTCTTCTCCTTCGGCTGCGTGTGAGCAAGATCCTGACATCAGTGCTATCAGAGCTCTGCACGCATGAATACAGAAGGTTCTGTGCTCTGTTCGCGTCTCCGTCTCCGCGTTCGCGATTCCGATTCCGTCTCCGTTTCCTGTTTCAGTTTCGGTTTCTGATTCTGATCTAGAACCAGAACCTACGTCTTCACCTACGTCTTCTCCTTCGGTTGCGCGTGAGCAAGATCCTGACAAAAGTGGTATCAGAGCTCTGCACGCGTCAATACAGAGGGTTCTGTTCTCTGTTCGCGTCTCCGTCTCCGCGTTCGCGATTCCGATTCCGTCTCTGTTTCCTATTTCAGTTTTGGTTTCTCATTCTGATCCAGAACCAGAACCTACGTCTTCACCTACATCTTCACCTACGTCTTCTTCTTCGGCTCCGCGTGAGCAAGATCCTGACAACAGTGGTATCAGAGCTCTGCACGCGTCAATACAGAGGATTCTGTTCTCTGTTCGTATCTCCGTCTCCGCGTTCGCGATTCCGATTCCGTCTCCGTTTCCTGTTTCAGTTTCGGTTTCTGATTCTGATCCAGAACCAGAACCTACGTCTTCATCTACGTCTTCTCCTTCGGCTGCGCATGAGCAAGATCCTGACAATAGTGGTATCACAGCTCTGCACGCGTCAATACAGAGGGTTTTGTTCTCTGTTCGCGTCTCCGTCTCCACGTTCACGATTCCGATTCCATCTCCGTTTCCTGTTTCAGTTTCGGTTTCTGATTCTGATCCAGAACCAGAACCTACGTCTTCTCCTTCGGCTGCGCGTGAGCAAGATCCTGACAACATTGGTATCAGAGCTCTGCACGCGTCAATACAGAGGGTTCTGTTCTCTGTTCGCGTCTCCGTCTCTGCGTTCGCGATTCCGATTCCGTCTTCGTTTCTTGTTTCTGTTTCGGTTTCTGATTCTGATCCAGAACCAGAACCTACGTCTTCACCTACGTCTTCTCCTTCGGCTGCGCGTGAGCAAGATCCTGACAACAGTGGTATGAGAGCTCTGCACGCGTCAATACAGAGGGTTCTGTTGTGTGTTCGCGTCTCCGTCTCCGCGTTCGCGATTCCGATTCCGTCTCCGTTTCCTGTTTTAGTTTTGGTTTTTGATTCTGATCCAGTACCAGAACCTACGTCTTCTCCTTCGGCTGCGCGTAACTAAGATCCTGACAACAGTGGTATCAGAGCTCTGCACGCGTCAATACAGAGGGTTCTGTTCTCTGTTCGCGTCTCCGTCTCTGCGTTCGCGATTCCGATTCCGTCTCCGTTTCTTGTTTCAGTTTCGGTTTCTGATTCTGATCCAGAACCAGAACCTACGTCTTCACCTACATCTTCACCTACATCTTCTCCTTCGGCTGTGCGTGAGCAAGATCGTGACAACAGTGGTATCAGAGCTCTGCACGCGTCAATACAGAGGGTTCTTCTCTCTGTTCGCATCTCCGTCTCCGCGTTCGCGATTCTGATTCCTTCTCCGTTTCTTGTTTCAGTTTCGGTTTCTGATTTTGATCCAGAACCAGAACCTACGTCTTCTCCTTCGGCTGCGCGTGAGCAAGATCCTGACAACAGTGGTATCAGAGCTCTGCACACGTCAATACAGAGGGTTCTGTTCTCTGTTCGCGTCTCCGTCTCCGCGTTCGCGATTCCGATTCCGTCTCCGTTTCCTGTTTCAGTTTCGGTTTCTGATTCTGATCAAGAACGAGAACCTACGTCTTCACCTACGTCTTAACCTACGTCTTCTCCTTGAGCTGCGCGTGAGCAAGATCCTGACAACAGTGGTATCAGAGCTATGCACGCGTCAATAGAGAGGGTTCTGTTCTCTGTTCGCGTCTCCGTCTTCGGGTTCGCGATTTCGATTGCGTCTCCGTTTCCTATTTCAGTTTCGGTTTGTGATTCTGATCCACAACCAGAACCTACGTCTTCTACTTCGGCTGCGCGTGAGCAAGATCCTGACAACAGTGGTATCAGAGCTCTGCACGCGTCAATATAGAGGGTTCTGTTCTCTGTTCGCGTCTCCGTCTCCGCGTTCGCGATTCCAATTGCGTCTCCGTTTACTGTTTCAGTTTCGGTTTCTGATTCTGATCCAGAACCAGAACCTACGTCTTTACCTACGTCTTCACCTACGTCGTCTCCTTCGGCTGCGCGTGAGCAAGATCCTGACAACAGTGGTATCAGAGCTCTGCACGCGCAATACAGAGGGTTCTGTTCTCTGTTCGCGTCTTTGTCTCCGCATTCGCGATTCCGATTCCGTCTACGTTTCCTATTTCAGTTTTGGTTTCCGATTCTGATCCAGAACCAGAACCTACGTCTTCTCCTTTGGCTGTGCGTGAGCAAGATCCTGACAATAGTGGTATCAGAGCTCTGCACGCGTCAATACAGAGGGTTCTGTTCTCTGTTCGCGTCTCCGTCTCCGCGTTCGCGATTCCGATTCCGTCTCCGTTTCCTTTTTCAGTTTCGGTTTCTGATTCTGATCCATAACCAGAACCTACGTCTTCACCTACGTCTTCTCCTTCGGCTGCGCGTGAGCAAGATCCTGACAACAGTGGTATCAGAGCTCTGCACGCGTCAATAAAGAGGGTTCTGTTCTCTGTTCACGTCTCCGTCTCCGCGTTTGCGATTCTGATTCCGTCTCCGTTTCCTGTTTCAGTTTCGGTTTCTGATTCTGATCCAAAACCAGAACCTACGTCTTCTCCTTCGGCTGCGCGTGAGCAAGATCCTGACAACAGTGGTATCAGAGCTCTACACGCGTCAATACAGAGGGTTCTGTTCTCTGTTCGCGTCTCCGTCTCCGCGTTCGCGATTCCGATTCCGTCTCCGTTTCCTGTTTCAGTTTCGGTTTCTGATTCTGATCCAGAACCAGAACCTACGTCTTCACCTACGTCTTCACCTACGTCTTCTCCTTCGGCTGCGCGTGAGCAAGATTCTGACAACAGTGGTATCAGAGCTCTGCACGCGTCAATACAGAGGGTTCTGTTCTTTGTTCGCGTCTCTGTCTCCGTATTCGCGATTCCGATTCCGTCTCCGTTTCCTGTTTCAGTTTCGGTTTCTGATTCTGATCCAGAACCAGAACCTACGTCTTCACCTACGTCTTCTCCTTCGGCTGCGCGTGAGCAAGATCCTGACAACAGCGGTATCAGAGCTCTGCACGCGTCAATACAGAGGGTTCTGTTCTCTGTTCGCGTCTCTGTCTCCGCGTTCGCGATTCCGATTCCATCTCTGTTTCCTGTTTCAGTTTCGGTTTCTGATTCTGATCCAGAACCAGAACCTACCTCTTCTTCTTCGGCTGCGCGTGAGCAAGATCCTGACAACAGTGGTATCAGAGCTCTGCACGCGTCAATACAGAGGGTTCTGTTCTCTGTTCGCGTCTCCGTCTCCGCGTTCGCGATTTTGATTCCGTCTCCGTTTCCTGTTTCAGTTTCGGTTTCTGATTCTGATCCAGAACCAGAACCTACTTCTTCACCTACGTCTTCACCTATGTCTTCTCCTTCGGCTGCGCGTGAGCAAGATCCTGACAACAGTGGTATCAGAGCTCTGCACGCGTCAATACAGAGGGTTCTGTTCTCTGTTCGCGTCTCCGTTTCCGCGTTCGCGATTCTGATTCCGTCTCCGTTTCCTGTTTCAGTTTCGGTTTCTAATTCTGATCGAGAACCAGAACCTACGTCTTCATCTACGTCTTCTTCTTCGGCTGCGCGTGAGCAAGATCCTGACAACAGTGGTATCAGAGCTCTGCATGTGTCAATAGAGAGGGTTCTGTTCTCTGTTCGCGTCTCCGTCTCCGCGTTCGCGATTCCGATTCCGTCTCCGTTTCCTGTTTCAGTTTCGGTTTCTGATTCTGATCCAGAACCAGAACCTACGTCTTCACCTACGTCTTCTCCTTCGGCTGCGCGTGAGCAAGATCCTGACAACAGTGGTATCAGAGCTCTACACGCGTCAATACAGAGGGTTCTGTTCTCCGTTCGCGTCTCCGTCTCCGCGTTCAGGATTCCGATTCCGTCTCCGTTTCCTGTTTCAGTCTCGATTTCTGATTCTGATCCAGAACCAGAACCTACGTCTTCACCTACGTCTTCACCTACGTCTTCTCCTTCGGCTGCACGTGAGCAAGATCCTGACAACAGTGGTATCAGAGCTCTGCACGCGTCAATACAGAGGGTTCTGTTCTCTGTTCGCGTCTCCGTCTCCGCGTTCGCGATTCCGATTCCGTCTCCGTTTCCTGTTTCAGTTTCGGTTTCTGATTCTGATCCAGAACCAGAACCTACGTCTTCACCTACGTCTTCTCCTTCAGCTGCGCGTGAGCAAGATCCTGACAACAGTGGTATCAGAGCTCTGCACGCGTCAATAGAGAGGGTTCTGTTCTCTGTTCGCGTCTCTGTCTCCGCGTTCGCGATTCCGATTCCGTCTATGGTTCCTGTTTCAGTTTGGGTTTTTGATTCTGATCGAGAACCAGAACCTACGTCTTCACCTATGTCTTCACCACCTACGTCTTCACCTACGTCTTCGCCTTCGGCTTACTCCAAGGCGTCATCTAAGGCGTCGACTAAGGCAAAGAGCTTAGGCAATAACTTAGGCAATACATTGGCACCTAAGGCTCCCTTGGCGATTGTTGGCAGCCGTTGGCTACGCGCGAGACAATTTTAATTTTTGAGTGGTAATAGAGAGGTTTAGAGTCGCTAAGGTAGGAGGATTTGAACCCACAACCTCCTACTTTCAAGGGAAGTACTTTAACCACTCCACCATCTCTTGGAGTTGTACTCAAGTCTCTCTCTCTTTCTTTGGTACTTGTGCAAGGAGCTCGCGGCGATTTCAAGGATGGAATCAACAAAGAAGTAAGTGTGACTTTCACTCCGTAGGTCGGATTGAGGCGTGTAATATACCGTTGGAAAGCTCTCGGAACGAGCTTTTCAATGAGCTAGCTTGGAAGTATGAATTCCTTCAAAATCTTTGGGTGGCACTTGATTGAATGTTCAAGATACCAAGCAAGGTTGAGAACACGGGATCGAGACACCAAGGTTGCAAACAAGAAGGTTCAATACACCAAGGTTGAGAGCAAGGGTCCAAGAGCACCATGGCGGATTACAGTAATTCACCTTTACCTGGAGTTTCATTCGAACAAGAGTTAGAGATTATGAACCAAGAACTTCAAGCACTTCAACAAGCCATACACGGACGTTATGCTATGCTTCAATTCGACGGACGAAAAGATGGCCGCTTTGTCTTATCATGGCTATCCCTATTCAACGATTTCTTTTCCGATGGGTTATATTCAAAAAATCAGAAAATTGAGTTTGCCACCAATTATTTGGTAGGACGAGCGCAGTTATGGTGGAATGATCTTTCTCGTCGTGCAGATTGTCCACGCACCTGTTTGATAATTGTGATGTATTTACATATTGAATTTAGTCTATAGGAGCATATTACCTTTAATTTTTGAGATTTTGTTTTACTGCTATGGAAAGATATCTCCGATCTCTTTATAGAGTAGCTATCACATATCTTTTGAGCTTCTCTTCCAAGATCAAAAGAATTTGGACTTTACCCATTCATCCTGAAGGCATATTGTCCTGCTATTATGATAAAGGGGTGGATCATCTTCAGCACCTGCACACATCGGCAAATTACTTTGTAACCATCCAGATACGTTTTTTGTCAATTTATATGCATAGTTGTCTTCTTTTTGCATCCACTTACATTTTGGACATGCATGTTTTGCATCATACATGGAATATACGCATCGTTTAAACATGGTTTGTCTTGTATGGTACATGAATTATTATTGCAGGGACAGGTATGTATTTTATTGCAGGTTAGCGAGGAGAAAAAAAAAAAATACATATGTCAGGGTGTGTAATCCCCTTTTGGTCTCTTTATGTATCATGGAAATTGTTTGTCGGAAATTTTCCAGTTTTCAAAATCACGCCGTTATGCTGCCAAAATTTTTACAAAATTCATATGCACATGCATTCAAGTATAAATTCATGATTAGAAAATTACATTTTTGACTTAAATCCTGTATATCATACCCCAACCCATTAATGTACCAGCTCCATGAACATTTCCATGCATGTATTTTTACATGGTACATGCCTATTTTCTTTATTCAGTGATGAAACATGTGACTGGCCATCCATGTTTATTCTTTTATCACCTGAGGTCAGTTGCTTGTTCAACTGAGGGGCATGTTATACCTTATGGAAAATGTTGAACAATGCATTGTTGGATTGTAACATGAAATATGTTAGCCAATGCATTGTTGAATTGAAATATCGAATAGCCAATGCATTCTTGAATTGTAACATGGAATATGTTAGCCAATGCATTGTTGGATTGAAATATGGAATAGCCAATGCATTGTTGGATTGTAACATGAAATATGTTAGCCAATGTATTGTTGGATTGAAATATGGAATAGCCAATGCATTGTTGGATTGTAACATAGAATATGTTGGCCAATGCATTGTTGGATTGTAATAGTAACATGGAATATGTTGAACAATGTATTGTAATTATTAGAGTGTTAAATTATTTTATCAACTGAGGTCAGTTGCTTGTCAACTGAGAGGCATGTTGTATATTATTGAACAATGTATTGTTAAAGTGTTAATATATTAATATGTTTTTGATGTTTTTGATATAGGAGATGAAGGTTCGTGAGGAGCGTGCAAGGCGTGAAAGGGCGGACATCAATAATCCGAATAATTATTATTTAGCTTGTAAATAAACCTGCGTAGAAGGTTCTATTGTTAGAAAAGTAATGGGTCGTTGTAGACCTCAATTTCTATTATTCAAAGTAATGGCTTTCTGTAAAAGTTACCAACTTTTAGTTTCACGCCTGCTTTTCGAAGCCGCCCTCTTGTAACCACTCTTTTCAACGTAATCAAAAGTCCTATAAATACATGCACTCTGTGGACTGTCGAAACAGAGTGCATGGGGGGAGATTGCACCCAATACTGCGTTGTGTCTCGTCTCTTGTTGCGTCTATTCTCTGTGTGTTTTCTGTGTCTGTAATCTCTGTTTGCGCGTGAGCAAGATCCTGACAACAATATTGTTATTTAAAATTGATGGGTGAAGAGAAGTGATAAAATATGTTTTCATGTTTTCAAAAAACCAAAATTACTTCTTGAAATTTAAATGGAAATTTATTTTTCTTAATATATAATTTATATTTCAAAAGTAAAAGTAAAAGCTTGTAGTTACACTAGAAACCCAAATGACGTACTTACCTTTTTACATTAAAAACTTAGCAATATCTTGACGTCTTGTGATCCCAACCTTGGCATATTTGTGTAAATTCATACCACTGCAAACTCCAACAATTAGTATCAAAGCATTTTTGTTCCTTCTTAAGGTCCATCGTATCAAAGCACATTGTTCCTTCTTAAGGTCCATCCTCGACACATCTACTCATTTTCTTAGATCATTGGGAATTTTGGTGAGCATTTTTTGGGTGATAAACACTAGATGCAATTTTGAAGAGCTCAATCTGATGTGAACTTCCATTTTTTCATCTTTCAATCTTATTTTCAATATCACAGTCACTCTAGAGTTTATAGGTAATTTGATCCTTCTGGTGAAATTTAATTTCTAGGTCTCTATTTGCCAATATAAGCATCTAAAAGTTTGTTACATCCTATTATATGTATAAATTGCCAATAAATTGCCTATAATATACATATAATAGGATGTAACAAGCTACCTCTTCCTCAAGGAAGAAAAAAATCATATCAGTGCCACGGCATGAAAGAAGGAGGAAAAATATGAAAATTGGTAATTGCAATCAGAGCAATGCTATGATCATGTTTTCAAGGATTGTCCTAAATTGGCTTTTAAAGATTCAAAGAAGGAATTGAAATGGTTGCTGGAAGTTCCTTTTCTTCTAAGATTGATTGTCTTAATCTTGCACAAAATAAAGAGTGGGCATTCAATACATAGTTCATTTATGATCCATCATGTCATGATAATTGTGTGTTTCTTGTGGACTCGTATATTTAATACTTTTACCATGGTGAAACCAAAATATTACCTTCCAATGTAATTTCCTCACTTTACTCAAGCCTATTCTAATGGGAATACTATCAAATATATAAACAAATCTTCTTATCCTATTATGGGACTTAATAGGATTCTTTTGCACGTGACAATGCACTTTGGCTGTTAGTGAAGATGGTGTTGGCAGAAGACTGACCAACACCTAAATCAGGCAAAAGGCATTCGAGGCGCACACACACTAAATGTTGTGAAAGCTACCCTATATTTAGCATCACAACTAGAAGTGGCCACAATAGTCTTCTTCTTGCTCAACCAAGATATGCATGAGCTAGCAAGCATGAAGCAAAAAACACTAGTGGACACATGATTGTCATAGCAACCAGCCCAATCAGAGTAAAAAAAAAGTGTGTAAATCTGGGGGTAGTGATCTCCCCTTAGGATAAAACAATCCAAGTAGTCGGGTACCGCTTAAGTAGTGAAAGATGTGTCTAACCACCTACCAATGCTTGACACCTGGGCAATGCATAAACCTGTTCATCTAAGAGACAGCAAACTAAATATTAGGCCAAGCTATGCATCATGAAATCAAGCATCCAACAACCTGCTTTTGCAATCTTCAAGGCCAAAACACTGCAATAATGTGTCAAATTATTTTCTTTGGCACAAAGCTATTCCACCATCAACTTGCAAATAAGGATGCAAAAGCCGTGAATCTTACATCTCAAAAGAGACATGCAAATCAACCTTAAAATCAGGAATATGCTTCTCATTAGGACCAATGAGCAACATCTCATCAACATAGATAACAACTATCACATCTTTGGGTCTCTCTTGTTACTTCTCACCTTTCAAAGTAACAAAATCTAGATTTAGAAACTGTAGAAATAGGCTCAAGACGTAAAATAATATAGTAGATACTAAAGTGAACGTATCTTCTTCAATTCTCATTTAATTGTGAAAATCTTTATAGCATCGGACAAATCTTAAAGATATGTATGGTTTTTATTGAGGTTCTTTGTTGCATGTAGATAGAGAAAACAAAAAGGAATAAATATAGGATTAAAAAAATGAGATAATACAAAGCAAGAAAGATAAGAGAAAAAAAAAATTTGCAAAGGGTAGAATCAATGCATAGAAGGTAAAAAATGAAATAGAGAAATGAAAGTTACATAATATGGATCCTTATGTGATTGTATGTAGCATCTTCATGGTGATGATATCATGAGGTTGATGGGTACAACTTTCATGCATAGATTGATAGGGAAACAAGGCCATCATTCAACACCTCTCCCAAAAATCTTTTCTTTTTATGGAAAATGAGATGAATTATAAGAAGAAAAAATACAAGATTCCACACTTAAATGGGATGGGGAGCCGATTAGAATTAGGACCTCAAAAGGGGGGACATGATTATGAAGAAGGAGATATGAGGAGGAGGGTATGAATGACATTGCAAGTTATGCAAAATGCTTAACATCGAATCTCAAGTGAGAATTACATGGAGTGAGGGGGTTACATATTGTTGTAATGACAAACCTCATAAATATTATCAACACAATAAATTCATGCTCACTCACAATGGTGACATAGTTGGGAAACAAATGACCAAATACATGGTATTCTTCAATAATCTCCTCCGTCATTCTCTTTAGCCAAAGATTAAGGGTAACACTGGAAGTTTTCTTTTCTTTCCAGATACTCTAAAAGTTTTGGGGAAACACATCCCCACCATATCTATATCTTTTCACTCAATGTAGATAGGAGAGAGTATGTCCCCTTTGACTATCAAGGAGTGATTTTTTTCCCCAACTCCTCTGCTTCATCCATAGGGAAAAAACACTCTGTGATAGTCAAAGGGGACATTCTCCTATCTAGTTAAAGTGAATTTCAAAGATATAGCAATCAGAATATGATGCTATTATGGAGAATGGTACTTGGCCTTTATGTGATTTGCCTCTTGGAAAAAAGGCCATTGGCACTAAATTGGTATACAAGCTGAAAGGTTAACATGATGGAATAGTTGATTGGTATAAGGCTAGGATGGTTGCAATCTCAAGAGAGAGGCATTGATTTTGATGAGAACCTTGCACCCACATGCCGAAAGAACACTTTTCATAGCGTTTGTGCACTTGTATCTCATCATGGTCGGAATGTACACCACTTGGACATTAAAACTGCATTTCTGAATGGGGACTTACATGAAGAAGTGTGTGTATTTCAACCTCGTGATTTTGTGCAGAAATGGCATGAAAACAAAGTGTAAAGGTTGAAAAAGGCTATGGTTTGAAGCAAGCACCACATGCTTGGCATGAAAAAATACATGCTTACTTGATTGCACATGGGTTTGAGAATAGTCCAACTAAAAGCACCTTATATGTTAAGCGTGCAAATGATGTGCTTGTGATCATTGTTGTCTATGTTGATGACGTGCTACTCATTGTTCCTAATGAGAAGGATATTGCTGATTAAAAGGTTGATTTGCAAGTCTCTTTTGAGATGTCAGAGTCAAGGCTTTTGCAACCTTATTTGCAAGTTGATGGTGGAATAACTTTGTGTCAAACAAAATATATGGATGCATTATTGCAGTGTTTTGGCCTTGAAGGTTGCAAAACTATTGCCACACCTATTGAAACAAGTTTATGATTGAGTCTTCATGATGCTAGAGATACATTTGATGTTGTTCTCTATCAATAGGTTGTTGGATGCTTGATTTCTTGATGCATAGCTCGACCTGATATTTAGTTTTCTATCTCTCAGATGAGCAAGTTTATGCATTGCCTAGGCATCAACCATTGGTAGGGGATTAAGCGCATCTTTCACTACTTGAGTGGTACCCGACTGCTTGTATTGTTTTATCCTAAGAGGAGATCACTACCGCAAGATTTACACACTTTTTTTTTACTCTGATTGGGCTAGTTGCTATGACACGCGTGTGTCCACTAGTGTTTTTTTGCTTCATGCTTGGTAGCTCATGCATATCTTGGTTGAGAAAGAAGAAACCTACTATGGCCACTTCTAGTTGTGATGCTAAGTATAGGGCAGCTTTCACAGCATTTAGTGTGTGTGGCTTGAATGCCTTTTGGCTGATTTAGGTGTTGATCAGTCTTCTCCCACCACCATCTTCACTAACAGTCAAACCACATTGTCAATTGTAAGGAACCCTCTGTTCCATGCTTGCACAAAGCACATTGAGGTGAAAAACAATCCTATTAAGTCCCATAGTAGGATAAGAGGATTTGTTTATGTATTTGATAGGTTTCTCATTAAAATAAGCTCGAGTAAAGTGTGGAAATTACATTGGAAGGTAATATTTTGGTTTCATCACGATAAAAGTATCAAATATATGAGTGCACAAGAAACACACAATTATCATGACATGATGGATCATAACTAAACTATGTATTGAATGCCCACTCTTTATTTTGTGCAAGATTAAGACAATCAATCTTAGAAGAAAAGGAATCTCCGGTAACCATTTCAGTTCCTTCTTTGACTCTTTAAAAGCCAATTTAGGACAATTCTTGAAAAAATAATCATGGCATTTCTATAATTGCATTTTTTTAGGTGATTTTCTTACCTGCTTTCATCTCTTTTCTCCTTCTTTCATGGTGTGGCACTGATATGTTCTTGTTCTTTCTAGAGGAAGAGGTAGCTTGTTACATCCTATTATATGTATATAATAGGCAATTTATTGGGAATTTATACATATAATAGGATGTAACAAACTTTAAAGACCTAGAAATTATATTTCAATAGAAGGATGAAATTACCTATAAACTCTAGAGTGATTATGATGTTGGAAATAAGATTTAAAGAAGAAAAAATGGAAGTTCAGATCTGTTTGAGCTCTTCAAGATTGCATCTAGTGTTTATCACCCAAAAAATGCTCACCAAAATTTCTAATGATCTAAGAAAATGAGTAGGTGTGCCGAGGATGGACCTTAAGAAGGAACAATGTGCTTTGATATTATGGACCTTAAGAAGGAACAATGTGCTTTAATACTAATTGTTGGAGTTTGTAGTAGCATGAATGCACACAAATATGTCAAGGTTGGGATCACAAGAAGTCAAGATATTGTTAAGTTTTTAATGTAAAAAGGTAAGTACCTCATTTGGGTTTCGAGTGTAAGTATTGTTGATATATTTAGGTAGTGATGTGTGAGAACACACTAGGATCATCGGGACACCTTTTTCCCTCTTTAGGAGGTTTTTACCCCCTGGCTTGTATATATGCCTATTGCCCTAATACGTTACTTATCTTTGTACATTCTAGTAGTAATACATTCAGTATTGTGTGTTGAGCTCGAAGCTTCTTCTTCTTCCTTGTGCTGTTCACGTGCTTCCATAGACCTCGAACTCAACCAATTTGTATCAGAGCAAGGTGCCGCTTCATCTAGGGTGTCGTCGACACCCCTCCGGGCATAGTCTCAGAATTGCATGAAATTTTGTGAGCATACTCAGGGTGAGCTTGTTTTGGCCTCCGACTGCACTACCGTAGCACTTGTGCAGGCTATTTTGGCTTTTTGTGCCAAAGACATATACACGTTTTGGTTTGCTAGTATAAGCATCTCTAAGTTTGACAGGTTTAGCAAAACTCAACAAGGTAGTTCTATTCAACTTTTTGAGATACAATCAATTTTTTGCATTAGGGTATTTTATTTAGTTGCTATGGCTGAAAGCAGTGATGTATTCTGTATGTTGGCCATTGAGGATAAGTTGGGTGATACCAATTACCCATTGTGGTATTATATGATGCGACATGTATTGGTTGCAAAAGGACTGTGGAATATTGTGCAAGGTGTTGGAAAATGTCCTATTACACCTACAAATGCAGTTGTTGAAGGTGATGCAGATGGCGTTGAAGATGACAATATTCTTCATGTTCTCGTTTGTGTTGCAGTTCCTGTTGCACGTATCGTAGAGAAAATTCTTTGGGATGGCAGAGATGCTCAGACACATGCATTGATAGCCTTGTCTGTCAAACATACCATTTTTCCTCACATTTACTCTTGCAGAACAGCTAAGGATGCTTGGGATACACTTACCACTTTATACCAGGCAAGGAATGAGGCTCATGTTGCTTACCTCCAAAAACAATTGTAGAGTGAGCACATGAATGAAGCTGTCTCCATGGACAATTTTCTGACAAAGATCAAAGAGTGGAAGGAACAACTGATTTCTCCTGATGAAGTCTTACTTGCCAGTTCATTTGTGCAGACTGTTCTGAATGGTCTTCCCGATTCATATCGGGGTTTTGCTTCCAGTCTTTGTTTGATGATGAAAGGCAATCCAAATGCCTTAACATTTGAGGAGTTAGTCTCTGTTCTTTTGCAGGAAGATCAATCTAGATAGAACAGATCCATTATGCGTATTGCAGATCAAGATTTCCTAGCTACTCAGAAGGTCAAAGGTAAATGGAGTTCTATTAGTAAGCAAAAATCTGCTAATTTTGCACAATCAAAGAAGGATGACAGAGACAAGAAGAAAACAAAAAAGCAAAAATTGTTTTGCAAATATTTTAAAGCAACGATCATGTCATAAAGAGTTGTACAAAATTGTATGCTAAAGAGGCAAAGAAAAAAGAGGATGGAATGGTTGTTGTAGAGGGCTCTACACCAAAAATTGTGTCTGCTAATCTAGTGCAGAATGAAGAATGGGTGTTTACTATTGTTTGCACTTTTGACCCATCTTCTCCTGAACAATGTATGTCTGTAGTAGACTCGGATGTTTGGTACTTTGATAATGGGGCAACCAAACATATTACCTCATAGAACAGTATCTTCACTTCACTCGAGCCTGGCCCTATAGGGAATACTGTCACATGCACCAACAAATCCTCTTGTCCTATCATGGGAGTTGGTAAGATCATTCTTATTACTCCTGATGGTAGTTCTTTTACATTGTCAGATGCTTTATTTGTGCCAGGGATAAAGAAGAATCTGTTATCACTTTCAGCTTTAGCCAAGATTTTCTCGGTTGTGAAATTTGTTGATGAGATATGTACAGTTATGATCTGTCAAATGGTGACGTGATTATTGCTTCTAGCATTCTATGTTGTGGGCTGTATAAGCTCATAGACTATGAAAAATTTGTGAATGATTTGGCATGTACAATACATGATTTTCAAGCTATATCAGATGCAAAGCTTTGGCATGCACGCTTTGGTCATCTGAATTTTGCTAGTTTGGTACACCTGTAGAAATGTGAAATGGTGTCCGCTCTGTCCAAACTTGAGTCACCTGGTAAACATGTATGTAAAGGCTGTATTTTGGGCAAAATGCAACGTTCCTCATTCCCAAAAGATGGTTCAGTTCAAGCTACTCATCAATTGCACTTTGTTCACAATGATCTCTATGGTCCTATGCAGACACCCTCTTTTGGGAACTATCTTTTCTTCGTGACTTTCATCGATGAATTTTCCGGGCATGCAAGGGTATATCCATTGAAAGCAATGTCGGAAGTGTTTATGTCCTTCAAACAGTTTTTGGTTTTGGTTGAAAATCTGTCAGCATGTAAAATGGGCACCCTCTGTTCTCATCGAGGGGGTGAATATATGTCTTCTGAATTTAATGTATTTCTAGCTGAACATGGGATAAAACATTAGTGTATAGAGCCGTATACACCTCAACAAAATGGAGTTGCTGGCAAGGTGTATGGTTAAGAGTCATGCTTTACCACATAGTTTCTGGCTTCATGCTGTCATGTGTGACCCATATGTACTTAAGATGTGTCCCACTAAAGCATTGCAGTCTATCACTCCATATGAGGCTTGGCATGGTGGCAAGCCATCTGTTGCTCACTTGCACATTTTTGGTTGTTTGGCATATGCATTAGCGCCGAAACAACAATGCAAGAAATTGGATGATAAAGAAGTGAAATGTATTTTCATTGGGTACAACTGTGAAAGCAAAGACTATCGTCTGTATCATCCACACACTAAATGCATTTTGGTTAGCTTTAATGTTGTTTTTGTGGAAGATCCTATTCATGTACTACTTTCATGTATGAAGGAGACATATGTTAGCTCCAAATACATGTATGGTACTTTGCTTCCTCTTTTTATAGGTGGACACTTTAGTGCTAGTCCTAATGAGGCAACTTCTTTGCCTTTACAGGTATCATGTGATGATGCAAATCATTCCATTTTTTATGCAGATTTACATGATGCACTTGTTGATGAGAGAACTGATATTGAGGAGGCAAAAACTATGCCAAAATGGCTAGCGTAGACTTTGCATGATAGCAAATTAGATGCACCTCTATGATATTGTACTCGTTCATGCTCTCATAGTGCCTCTTTTGCATTAGATTGCTATGTTATGGCTGCCGCTAATCTTTGTGATGAGAATGAGCCTCTTTTGTTTGATGAAGCACACAATTCTAAAAATTGGATGGCTGCTATGCAATTAGAATATGATGCTATCATGAAAAATGGTACCTGGTCTTTATGTGACTTGCCTCCTGGCAAGAAGGTCATTAGCACTAATTGGGGATACAAGACAAAGCATAAACCTGATGGAAGAGTTGAGAGGTATAAGGATAGGCTTGTTGCAAATGGTTATGCTTAGGAAAGAGGCACTGACCTTTGCTCCTCCTTGTCGAATGACTACTATTCGTAGAATCTGTGCACTTGCAACTCATCATGGTTGGAATGTACATCAGTTGGACAATAAAACTACATTTTTGAATGGTGATTTGCATGAAGGTGTATGTTTTTCACCCTCGTGGCTTTGTGCACAAAGGACATGAAAACTGGGTGTGCAGGTTAAAGAAGGCATTATATGGTTTAAACCAAGCAACAAGTGCTCATTGTTTTGAGAACAGTCCAATTGAAAGCACCTTATATGTTAAGCATGCTAATGATGTGCTTCTGATCATTGTTGTGTATGTTGATGACATATTGCTCACTGGTCCTCATGAGAAGCATATTGCTGATTTTAAGGCTGATTTGCATGCCTCATTTTGAGATGTCAGATTTGGGGCATTCACATCATTATTTGGGCATCCACTTTGCAAGTTGATGGTAGAATAGCTCTTTGTCAAACGAAATATATTGACAAATTATTGCAGTGTTTTGGCCTTGAAGACTGCAAACCTATTGCCACTCCTATGGAGACAAGTTTACGATTGAGTCTTCATGATGGTGGAGATGCATTTGATGCTGTCCTCTATCAGCAGGCTGTTGGATGCTTCATTTACATATGCATTACTTAGCCAGATATTCAGTTTGTTGTCTCACAGATGAGTAGGTTTATGCATTGCCGAGGTGTCAAGCATTGGCAGGTGGTTAAGCGCATCTTTCACTACTTGAGTGGTACCCTGCTACTTGAATTGTTTTATCCCAAGGGGGGATCACTATCGCCAGATTTACATGCTTTTTCTGACTCTGACTAGGTTGGTTGCTATGACACTCATCTGTCCATCAATGGTTTTTGCTTCATGCTTGGAAGCTCATGCATATCTTGGTTGAGCAAGAAGAAGCTACTGTGGCCACTTCTAGTTATGAGGCTGAGTATAGGGCAGCTTTCACAACGATTGTTGAGTGTGTGTGGCTCAGACACCTTATGGCTAATTTGGGTGTTGGTGAGTCTTCTGCCACTACCATCTTCACTGATAGTCAGAGTGCATTGGAAGTTGTGAAGAACCCTGTGTTCCATGCTCGCACTAAGCACGTTGAGGTGCATTATCATTATGTTAGGGAGAGGTTCTTTGTTAGAGAGATCATCTTGGCATATGTGCCCACGCAGGAGAACATTGCAGGTCTTTTCACGAAGACTCTACCTAGGGAGAAGTTTGAAGACTTCTGCAAAGCTTTGGGCTTACTTCCTTTTGTGGATTGATTCCACATAGCTTGGCACTTCCTTATACATGAATGCCAACTCCTTCTTCACCACATCACCCCCAGGGGGGATTTGTTGATATATTTAGGTAGTGATGTGTGTGAACACACTAGGACCACCGGAACACTTTTTTCCCTTTTTAGGAGGTTTTTTCCCTCGGCTTGTATATAGGCCTATTGCCCTAACGGGTTACTTATCTTTGTACATTCTAGTGGTAATACATTCAATGTTGTGTGTTGAGCTCCAAGCTTCTTCTTCCTTGTGCTGTTCGCGTGCTTTTGGAGCCTCAAACTCCAACAACTAGAAGCTTTTCCTATTACTTTTGAAATATAAATTAGATATTTAATAAATTTTTTTCCATTTAAATGTCAAAAAGTTATTTTGTTTTTTTCTTTTGGAACATGAAAACATATTTGATCACTTCTCTTCACCCATCATTTTTTAATAACAATATAATAGGGTTTTGATCAATCATATGCATCTAGAACTATGTGCCGGTCTTATTAGTATCTTCTTTTCCATTAACTTGGATCTATTTTTCAGGTTAGAAAATTTTCCGTTCCCTTTATTAAATGTTCTATTTGACTCCCTTATCTCTTCCATTACTGTTTAGAAACATGTGTTTCACTTTATGTTAGTGTATTGGTAATGAGAGGGTGTGAAATCTTTTCTAAATCTATTTTCTCTCTAAACCATGATCCCCCATCCCTCTTTGGGTTTCTCTTGTTACTTCTCGCCTTTCAAAGTAACATCATGTAGATTTAGAAAACTGTAGAAATAGGCTCAAGACGTAGAATAATATAATAGATACAAGCTGAACGTATCTTCTTCAATGCTCATTTAATTGTGAAAATCTTTATAGCATCGGACAATTCTTGAAGAGATGTATGGCTTTTATTGAGCTTCTTTGTTGCACGTAGATAGAGAAAACAAAAAGGAATAAATATAAGATAAAAAAATGAGATATACAAAGCAAGAAAGATAAGAGAAATAAAAAAATTTTTGCAAAGGGTAGAATCAATGCATAGAAGGTGAAAAGGCAAATAGAGAAATGAAAGTTACATAATCTGGATCCTTATGTGATTGTATGTAGCATCTATCATGAGGTTGATGGGTACAACTTTCATGCATAGATTGATAGAGAAACAAGGCCATCATTCAACACCTCTCTCAAAAATCTTTTCCTTTTATGGAAAATGAGATGAATTATAAAAAGACACAATACAAGATTCCACACTAAAATGGGGTGGGGAGCCCATTAGGACCTCAAAAGGGGGCACATGATTATGAAGAAGGAGATATGAGGAGGTGGGTATGAATGATATGGCAAGTTATAGAAAATGCTTAACATCGAATCTCAAGTGAGAATTACAACATGGAGCCATGGTTGTTACATATTGTTGTAATGACAAACCATTATCAACACAATAAAATTGTCATACTCACTCACAACGGTGACATGGTTGGGAAACAAATGATTAAATACTTTGGTATTCTTCAATAATCTCCTCCTTCTTTCTCTTTACCCAAAGATTGAGGGTAACACTGAAAGTTTTCTTTTCTTTCCAGATACTCTAAAAATTTTGGGGAAACACATCCCCCCCATAGCTATATCTTGAAATTCACTTGACGTATATAGGAGAGAGCATGTCCCCTTTGAATATTAAGGAGTGTTTTTTTTGCCCAAATCTTGTGCTTCATCCATGGAAAAAAAAACACTCCATGATAGCGAAAGGGGACATACCAGGGAAAAAAATAAGAACCCCTCCTTAACTTGGAAGTTGGGAGTATATAAATCTGGGCGAAATGCCAACATATATTTCATAAAAAGTATAAAATATATGGCGAATCTTTATGGTAATTCTCATAAAAAATATAGACGCTTAGGCCTCTTTAAACTCAAGCTCTACTTATTTTGCACCTCTACTTATTTTGCACCTTTGCACTATCAAAAGCGAGCCTAAATTGGGAATTTATAAGAAAATGAGGGAGCATATATGGCTGCTCTTTATCCCATATGGAGGCATTGAGATAGCGTGTATAGATTCCTCTTTCAAAGGCACAAAAAGGCCTCCTTCTCAATCCCATATGTATGGTAGCAAGTGAATGAGACAACCTAGATGGTTGTCTAATGCAACACTACATATGAGTACCTCCAACCTCAACGAAGTAAAATCATTGAAATAATAGAAGGATAGAGTTGATTTTCTAAACTTCCTCCTCTTCTTGCGTGCACAAAAGGGAGCGAGGAGCTCTCTCATAAGAGATCTCTCTTGCTTTGTGAAGAAGAGATGGGGGGCGCCTTTTTGTAGGTGAGCCCGAAATCGTCTAGTATGTGGGATAAATGCAGATTCAAGCGCAGCCATCCGGTGAGCTCCACAAATGCACAAGATATTTGGCGAAAATCTATCATAAAAAGTATGGCTAATTTATGTGAGCAGGCGAATCTACTCACTTTTTTCCCTTCTTTTATATAGTTTATTGGGCTAACTTTTGATCATACCACATTATTTAGATTAGCCATTTTTTTGAGAAAGTCTTGAAAATTCGCCATTGGGCTATAAATCGCCCTTAATGTTTTCCTTGGGACATACTCTCTGCTATCTACTTAAAGTGAATTTAGAAGATATGGCAATTAGAATATGATGCTATTATGGAGAATGATACCTATTCTTTATGTGATTAGCCTCCTGGAAAAAAGGCCATTGGCACTAAATTGGTATACAAGTTGAAACATGAACCTGATGCAACACTTGAGAGGCATAAGGCTAGGCCTATTGCAAAAGATTATGCTCAAGAGAGAGGCATTGATTTTGATGAGACATTTGCACCCACATGCCTAATCAACACTTTTTGTAGCGTATGTGCCCTTGTTTCTCATCATGGTCGGAATGCACATCAGTTGGACATTAAAAGTGCATTTCTGAATGGGGACTTACATGAAGAAGTGTGTGTATTTCAGTCTCATGGTTTTGTGCAAAAAGGGCATGAAACAAAGTGTGCAGATTGAAAAAGGCATTACATGGTTTGAAGCAAGAACCACATGCTTGGTATGAAAAAATACATGCCTAATTGGTTGCACATGATTTTGAGAATAGTCCAACTGAAAGCACCTTATATCTTAAGCATGGAAATGATGTGCTTCTGATCATTGTTGTCTGTGTTGATGACGTGCTGCTCATTGGTCCTAATGAGAAGCATATTGCTGATTTTAAGGTTGATTTTGTCATATCGTATTCGTTCAAGCTCTCATAGTGCTTCTTTTGCATCAGCTCTCTATGCTATGGCTACCTCTAGTCATTGTGATGAGAATGAGCCTATTTCTTTTAATAAAGCACAAAATTCAAAAAATTGGATGACTACTATGCAATCAAAATATGATGCTATAATGGAGAATGGTACCTGGTCTTTATGTGATTTGCCTCCTAGAAAAAAGGCCATTCGCACTAATTTGGTATACAAGCTGAAACGTAAACCTGATGCAACATTTGACAGGAATAAGGCTAGACTTGTTGCAAAAGGTTATGCTCAAGAGAGAGGCATTGATTTTGATGAGACCTTTGCACCTACATGCCGAATGATTTTTGAATGGGGACTTACATGAAGAAGTGTGTGTATTTGAGCCTCGTGGTTTTGTGCAGAAAGAGCATGAAAACAAAGTGTGCAGGTTGAAAAAGACATTACATGGTTTGAAGCATGCACCACATGCTTGGTATGAAAAAATACATGCCTACTTGATTGCACATGGGTTTGAGAATTGTCCAAATGAAAGCACCTTATATGTTAAGCGTGCAAATGATGTGCTTCTAATCATTGTTGTCTATGTTGATGATGGGCTGCTCGTTGGTCCTAATGAAAAGCATATTGTTGATTTTAAGGTTGATTTTGTCATATCGTATTCGTTCAAGCTCTCATAGTGCTTCTTTTGCATCAGCTTGCTATGCTATGGCTACCTCTAGTCATTGTGATGAGAATGAGCCTATTTCTTTTGATGAAGCACAAAATTCAAAAAAATGGATGACTACTATGCAATCAAAATTTAATGCTATTATGGAGAATGGTACCTACTCTTTATGTGATTTGCCTCTTGGAAAAAAGGCCATTCGCACTGAATTGGTATACAAGCTGAAACGTAAACTTGATGCAACACTTGACAGGCATAAGGCTAGGCTTGTTGCAAAAGGTTATGCTCAAGATAGAGGCATTGATTTTGATGAGACCTTTGCACCCACATGCCGAAAACGCTCCATGATAGTTAAAGGGGACATACTCTCTCCTACCTACTTCTTGTTGGGCCTAGAAGTGTGAAAGAGTAGTCAATCATATCTCTACTAATAAATTCCCAAAACTTAGTCAAACTCTTAACTTCTAGAGAATTTTGATATTGACTTTAATTTTTTTGAGACATGATAGCGTAAGCTCTCTGAGAGTAACGTCAAGAATCTGATTACTGTCATTCAGAATATCAAAAAAGTAATTAATACCTAGTTTGAAGAAACAACATTTGAGAGGAGGGTGGAAGCTGTTAAACCAAATATTTGTATATTGCGTGCTGATCCAAGTACATTTTAGGTAATGAGCCTTTCGCTTAAGCCATTGCCAAGCAAGGAGAGCTCTCTTTTTTGAAAAGGAAGGACCTTTAATATGAATTTCTTAATTTTTAAAGCAAACTATATTGAGGTTGGGAAATGTATAGGGGAACACTTGACTAAAGAATTCTCAAGCGTTAGAGCCCAAAAATCACTCGAATTCAATGCCCTCAAAATACATTTGGTAGCCCATTTCTTTTGCAACTTTTTCAATCTCCAATAACCCAAGACCTCCTTCTAGTTTAGGAAGACAACAGGTCAAGTATTTGATTTTGCGAGCCTTTCTTGTGTGTTCAAAGGATCCCCAAAGAAAGCTAAAAACAATTGATTTGGCCTCCAGGAATTGAGATTTGGAAGTCTTGACAGCAAAAGGTGAAAAATGATTGCAAGAAGAATATAATGATTGTGCAAGAAAATCCTAAAAGAAAGATTAAACTTCATATCATTCCATTTTTGAGCGTTATGCATCAACTTAGACAAGATCTAGTCCCATCTAGTGGGAGAGAAAACATTGAAGTCATGGGTGTTGATATATTTTGGGAGTGTTCTGTGTGAACACACCTAGGATCGTTGGGGCACTTTTTCTCTCTTTAGGAGGTTTTGTTCCCTCGCTTGTATATATGGCTATAAACCTAATAGATCACTTACTTTTATACACTCACTTGGTAATACAGTTAGAGCCATGGTGTTCTTCAAGCTTCGTCTTCTTCTTTGTGCTACTCTTGTGCTTCCGTAGTCCTTGAATTCCAACAATTGGTGTCATAGAGAATCATCACTTTCTTTAGGGTATTATCGACACCCTATCGGTAATAGTGTCGAAATCGCATGACAATCGGTGACCATACTTGGGGTGATTCAAAGTTCAAAACAGTTTTGCTTTGTAGCATCCAGATTTTGATTTCATCTCATTTTGTCCTCCGAATATACTAGACCCTTGAACACACTACCATCGTAACTATGCAAACAATTTCGTCCTTTTGTGCAATATATATATATATATATATATATATATATATATATATATATATATATATATATATATATATATAGTTTTTGGCTTGATTGTGCAAGCACCTCGAAGTCTGCTACAAGTCTAGCAGAGCTTGATTGGGTATTTCTATTCAACTTTTTTGAGATATAGTCAACTTTCTAGCGGAGAAGGTCTTCATTGAAAGCATCATTCCTAATTTCCAAGATTACAGAGGATCTAGTGGTTGACTGAACTGTTTACTTAAGTAAGCAACGATTCTCTTTCCAGTGACCAAAATGGAAGCACAAGATTTGTAACGATCTAGATTGGAGGGTGATGGGAATGAAAAAATATTTTAATAAAATTAAAAAAGAAGACTTTTTTTGACTCATGAATGGAAATCTTATTATTCTTATTAAACGTAGTATAAATCTTTGGCCTTGTTCTTTTTAATAATTTAAATCATGGAGGAAGAAGGCCTTCCAAAATTTTCTTCTCAGTAAATCTTAGAGTTATAGGAGATTGTTTTGTCCTTGATAAGGATCAAGGTCCTCATTCTATGCTTGAAAGTCTTAGCTTCTTCAAAAGAGCCATGCTAGACAACATTAGACCAAGACATATAAGCAATAAGATACTTTTTCTTTCTAAAGTTTTGTTTTTTTTTTTTTGTGACATTTTGCAAGTATTTTTGAACGTCAACTACTATTTCAAACCACTTATGAGATGCAAGGATCAAAGTCTTGATTTCACAATCTAGGGTAGAGGCAGTATTATCCCCAACTTGATTGAAACTAAGGATTCTACAATCAACATGAAACCAACCGATCATGTGGTGTTGCGCATATCTCCTAACACTACATGAGATAGGAAAGTAGCTAGAATTGAGAATAAAAGGATCAAGATTTTTATAACAAGTCCATTAAAAAAATTTTGATCGGAAACATAAATTTTGTCAAGCCTAATAGATTTGTAATCATGGTCCTTCTCGTTATTAGCCCATGTAAACTACATGTGAGTAAAGGAATCCTTTAGTATATGTCAATGGGATAATTCCTCCCAAATGTGCTTCTTGTTTCCCAAGATAGTGTAGCCTATTTTGTTAAATCTATCTTGAATGTTAGAGACCATGTTGAACCCCCCCCCCCCCCCCCACAAGTGCAATGAGGCCTTGAAGAGAAACAATAGAAGACCATGCAAATTTTTGTATTGACGAGGAGTTGGTAGCATACACGGGGACATTAGTGAAATTGATGGGCTCACCAAATTATATAGCCATTGATTGGTTATCAATATCAATCTAGTGAGCTTGATGTTGGAGTTCGCGGTCTGCGAAAGCATGAGAACAACACAAGGAGGAAGAAGAAGCTTAGAGCACAACACACAATACTAAATGTATTACCACTAGAATGTACAAAGATAAGTGACCCGTTAGGGCAATAGGCATATATACAAGCCAGGGGAAAAAACCTCCTAGAGAGGGAAAAAAGTGCCCCGATGGTCCTAGTGTGTTCACACACATCACTACCTAAATATATCAATAAATTCCCCCTAGGAGTTATGTGGTGAACAAGGAGCTGGCACTCATGTATAAGGAAGTGCCAAGCTATTTGGAATCAATCCACAAAAGGAAGTAAGCCCAAAGCTTTGCAAAAAGCTTCAAACTTATCCCTAGGCAGAGCCTTTGTGAAAAGGTTTGCAATGTTCTCCTGTGTGGGCACATATGCCAAACCGATCTCTCTAGCAGAGAATCTCTCCCTGACATAATGATAGTGCACCTTAGTGTGCTTAGTGAGAGCATGGAACACAGGGTTCCTCCCAACTACAAATGCGCTCTGACTGTCAATGAAGATGGTCGAGGCACAAGATTGACCAACACCCAAATAAGCCATAAGGCATCTTAGGCATGTAAATATGGCGGTAGTGATCCCCCCTTGGGATAAAAAAAATCCAAGTAGTTGGGTACCACTCAAGTAGCAAAAGATGCACTTAATCACCTGCTAATGCTTGACACCTAGTAAATGCATAAACCTGCTCATCTGTGTGACAACAAACAGAATATCTAGCTGAGTAATGCATAAGTAAATCAAGCATCCAATAGCCTGTTGATAGAGAACAACATCAAATGCATCTCCAACATCATGAAGACTCAACCGTAAACCTCTCTCCATAGGACTGGCAATAGGTTTATAGTCTTCAAGGTTAAAATGCTACAATAATGTGTCAATATACTTTGTTTGACACAAAGCTATCCTACCATCAATTTGCAGAAACCGAATGCCCAAATAATGATGCAAATGACCCAAATCATACATCTCAAATGAGGCATGTAGATCAACCTTAAAATCAGCAATATGCTTCTCATGAGTACCAGTGAGCTTCTCATGAGTACCAGTGAGCAGCATGTCATCAACAGACACAACAATGATCAGAAGCACATCATTAGCACGCTTAACATATAAGGTGCTCTCAGTTGGATTGTTCTTAAAACCATGTGCAATCAAGTAGGCATGTATTTTTTCATACCAAGCACGTGGTGCTTGTTTCAAACCATATAATTCTTTTTTCAAACTGCACACTTGGTTTTCATGCACTTTTTGCACAAAGCCATAGGGATGAAAAACATACACTTCTTCATGCACGTCACCATTCAAAAATGCAATTTTAATGCCCAAATGATGTACATTCCAACCATGATGAGCTACGACTGCACATATGCTATGAATAGTAGTCATTTGGCAAGTAGGAGCAAAGGTCTCATCAAAATCAATGCCTCTTTCCTGAGCATAATCCTTTGCAACAAGCCTAGCCTTATACATGTCAATTGTTCCATCAGGATTATGCTTTGACTTGTATACCCACTTAGTGCCAATGGCCTTCTTGCCAGGAGGCAAGTCACATAAGGACCAGATACCATTTTTCATGATAGCATCATATTCTGATATAGCAACCATCCAATTTTCAGAATTTTGTGCTTCATCAAACGAAACAGGCTCATTCTCATCACAGAGACTAGAGGCAGCCATAACATATCAATCTGATGGAAAAGAGGCGAGCCTAAACGATTATGATATGATAGAGGTGCATCTAATTTGATGTCATGCAAAGTCTACACCAACCATTTTGGCATAGTTTTTGCCTCCTCAATATCAGCTCTCTCATCAACAAGTGCATCATGTAAATCTGCATCAGAAATGGAATTATCTAAATCATCACATGAAACCTTTAAAGGCAGAGAAGTTGACTCATTAGGACCAACACTAGATTGTCCACCTGTAAAAAGAGGTAGCAAAGTATCATACATGTCTTTGGGGCTAACAGATGTGTCCTTAGTACATGAAAGTAATGGCTAAATAACATCTTCCACAAAAACAAAATCACGGATAACCAAAATGCATTTAGTCTATGGATGATATAGACAACAACATTTGATTTTAGAATTGTACAGAATGAAAATACATTTCATTTCTTTATCATTCAATTTCCTACATTGTTGTTCACGCACTAATCCATATGCGGAACAACCAAAAACACGCAGGCGAGCAACAGATGGCTTACGATCATGCCAAGCCTCATAGCGAGTGATAGATTGACTCTTGACCATACACCTCACCATCTCCATGATTGGCATGTTCTTCTGTTCAACAACTCCATTCTGTTGAGGTGTATATGGCACTGTACACGGATGTTTTATCCCATGTTCACCGAGAAATGCATTAAAGTCAGAAGACATATATTCCCCCCCTAGATCAGAATGGAGGGTGCCCATTTTACATGCTGATATATTTTTAGCCAAAACCAGAAACTGCTTGAAGCACATAAATACTTCTGAATTTTCTTTCAATGGATATACCCATGCATGCCTAGAAAACTCATCAATGAAAGTCACGAAGTAAAGGTAGTTTCCAAAAGAGGGTGTCTTCATAGGACCATAGACATCACTGTGAACAAGCTGCAATTTCTCAATAGCTCAAACTGAACCATCTTTTGGCAATGAGGAACACTGCATTTTGCCCAAAATATAGCCTTCACCAACATGTTTACCAGGTGTCTCAAGTTTGGGCAGAGAGGACACCATTTCAGTCTGCAGGCATAACAAGCTAGCAAAATTCAGATGACCAAAGTGTGCCTACCAAAGCTTTGCATCTGACAAAGCCTGAGAATCATGTACTGCACATGCTGAATCATTCACATATTTTTCATAGTCTATGAGCTTATAAAACCCACGACATAAAATGCATGAAGTAATAATGACATCTCCATTTGAGAGATCATGAACTGTACATCTATCATCAACAAATTTCACAACCACACCAATCTTGGCTAAAGTTGAAACTAATAACAGATTCTTCTTGATCCCTAACACAAATAAAGCATCCAAAAATGTAAAAGAACTACCATCAGTAGTAGTAGTCAGAATGATCTTAACAACTCCCATGACAGGATAAGAGGAGTTGTTGGTGCATGTGACAGTATTCCTTGTAAGGGCAGGCTCGAGTGAAGTGAAGAAAATGTGCTACAAGGTAATATGTTTGGTTGCCCCACTCTCAAAGTACCAAACATCTGAGTCTACTACACACATACACTGTTCATGAGAACATGGGTCAAAACTGCAAACAGTGGTAAATGCCCATTTTTCATTCTGCACAAGATTAGCAGACTCTGTTTAAGGTGTAGAGGCCTCTGCAACAACCATTCCAGCCTCTTTCTTCCTTGCCTCTTTAGCAAGCAATTTTGGACAGCTCTTTATTACATGATCATTTCGTTTATAGTCTTTGCAAAACAATTTCTACTTTTTTGTTTTCTTCTCTTCTCTGTATTCCTTCTTCGATTGTGTAGAATTAGCGTATTTTTTTCTTACTAGTAGAATAGCTCCATTTATCTTTGCCCTTCTGACTAGCTAGGAAATCTTGATCTAAAACATGCATAATGGACCTCTTTTGCCTAGAGTAATCTCTTCGCAACATAACAGAGAATAAATCCTCAAATGTTACTTTCGTATCAAATGAAGAGTAGAAGCAAAACTTTCATATGAATCAGGAAAACCATTCAGAATAGTCTACACAAGTGAACTGTCAGGTAAGACTTCATCAGCAAAAATCAACTGTTTCTTCAAATCTTATATCTTTGTCAAAAAACTGTCCATGGAATCTCCTTCATTCATGTGCTCACTCTCCAACTATTTTTGGAGGTAAGAAACACGAGGCTCATTCCTTGCTTAGTATAAAGTGGTAAGTGTATCCCAAGCATCCTTAGCTATTCTGCAAGAGCGAATGTGAGGAATAATGGCACCTTTGACGGACAAGGCTATCAATGCATGTGCTTGAACATCTCTTCCATCCCAGAAAATTTTCTTTACAGTAGGTGCAACAGGAACCACAACACAAACAAGAACATGAAGAATATCACCATCTTCAATGCCATCTACATCACCTTCATCAACTGTGTTTGTAGGCGAAATAGGACATTTTTCAACACCCTGCACAATATTCCACAGTCCTTTTGCAACCAATACATGATGCACCATATAAGCCCACAATGGGTAATTGGTACCATCCAACTTATCCTCAGTATCCAACATATAAAATACATCATTACTTTCAGCCATGGCCACTGACTAGAATACCCTAATGTAGAAAATCGACTGTGTCTGAAAAATTTGAATAGAACTACCTTGTCCAGTTCGGCTAAGATACTGAAAAACTAAAACCTGTATATATCTTTGGCACAAAAAGACAAAATTGCCTACACAAGCGCTACGATAGTGCATTCGAAAGCTGAAACGAGCTGAGATCGCAATTTTGCACCAGATAGAAAAGCTGCTTTGATCTCCTAATCACCCTTAGTATGCTCATCAAATTTTGTGTGATTATGAGATTGTGATCGGAGGGTTGTCGATGATGGCCTAGATGAAGCGGCATCTTGCTCTAATACCAATTGTTGGAGTTCAAGGCCTATGGAAGCATGAGATCAGGACAAGGAACAATAAGAAGCTTGGGCCACAACACACGATACTAAATGTATTACCACTAGAATGTACAAAGATAAGTGACCCATTAGGGCAATAGGCATCAACACTTAAACTGAACTCATAATGGAAGGATGAAATCTGATGCACATGCCATCTAAACCATGCCCATGATTTGAACTAAACCATAAAAAATGAGAAAGCAATATATTTTGATTCCACATGATTCTAGGGTCTTGTGCTTTAACTTATTGAAGACAAAGGTACAAGAAGAGGATTATTGTGATTTTTCAAAGTCTTTTAAGGACTTTTTCAAATTGCCCTCTTGTGGTTTCAACAATTGACCATAACGATGTTTAGAAATCTAACCGTATTTCTAGAAGGATTTATTGGATAGTTGTCTAAAAGAGGAGTGAAACATGAATCCACCCCTCTAATTTATAATTTCAAGAAGGCAATACATGAATTTGTGCATGTAGTAGCTAGATGCTTTAAGAAATACATAGACAAATGCCCAACTAGCAAAAGGAAACCTGAACAAAAAATGATTTCTCTCTTTTTAGAGGGGTTTTCTAATGGAAAATTGCGCTATCTTGTGTCATTTGATGAATATCCACTTTGCATGAATGCATCATAGAGTGCATGGATTAAGAGGATAGCCTAGCTACAAAAGTAAAAATTCGATCAATAGATGGTAGGAGTGAAGTTTCCACTTCCTTTAGTGCTTCAAGTTCCTCAATCAAAGAAATAATCCATTTAATTGTAAAGAAGTTGAGAATGGAGCAAGCAAAGGAGCAACATAACACTCCCTACATCCAAGGGCCATAGCCATTGAAATAATGTCAAAATTGCAATGGATTTCATCCAAAGTTTATGTGTAATAGAGTGTCAAAGTATCAACCTATAGATTACAACAAACAACCATAACAACAACCACACCAACAACAATAGTATAAAAAAAGGTAGTAGTATCAACCTGGGCCTATGTATCCACCTATGGATGCATATGGAGATCCTCATATAGACCAACAAAAATACTATAAATAAGCATATTATGGTCAGCATAGGTACAATCAAGGAAAGCAAGAGTCAATGAGGCCCATTTTTAGATCAACAACGGCCTTCTTGTAGTAATGTTTTATCAGTCTAATATGTCGAGGAGAATACTAAAAGAGAAATAATGCATGTGGACGCAAAAATGGTGGACAGAAACCCTAGATATTCAAATCCATATATAGAAGATGGAAATGAGTATCCTTGAGATATAATGAGGGAAACTAGTATAGAAAAGAAACATATTACCTTGCAAACCCTAAGATAAATCAAATTAGATGGACAAATCTAGTACGTAAAAAAGCGAGTTTTAGTACACGGACAATGCACTAAAGGTGCATCTACTCCAAAAGGTCCTTACTATCAGTATGGCAATGATCACTTCTTGAAGGATTGTTTAAAATCCTTTATAGAATTTACTTGGAAGATAGAATGCTATTGTGGGGATTGCAAGAAAGTTTATTTGATCAAAGATTTCCCACAAAATCCATATAATATTGCTCACGTGCTATTGAAAATGATGGAAATAATTGGAAGTGACAGTGAATATGAAGAAAAAGTCCCTCTTCAAGTTGTGACATGCACACAAGCACAACAGGAGAAGGTAGAGCAATCTAATGAAGAAGACTATTCATCTTCTCCATAATCCAAGGAACAAGAGTCATTCAGTGATAAAAAAAAGAAACAAAAAATTTTGACATGGAAACAACATAGGGAGACAATTGGCAAAAAATGGTATCTTAAATAAGGAGCTAGAACATGCATGGATAAAAGTCTCACAAGAGAAATCTAAAAACTCAAAGCCCAAGAAGACTTCTAGGAAGCGAAAAGAAGGTTTTGTACTTGTAGGCCCTCTCCATAAAGACCTAGAAATGATATTTAAAGCATATGAAACTGAGGTAAAAAGCAAGATGAGTGTGGAGACAAGATAGAAATGTTACCTTGATGCTCAAATCAAGAACCAGAGGCTTAACTTATGTAAAAAACTCATAGAATTATTGCAAACATTTCTTGAAGAAGATAGTCTACTTAGGGAGTGCACACACACCATTGTCATTCAAAAATTGATTCTTACTTCTTTATTGGATGCACAACTAGAGTTACCTTAGCTGGAATGTACCAAAGACAATAAATCCTTGGAAAATCCCATTGAGGCTCAATTTGTGCTTGATTTAGTTGAACTCTTGTCACAAGAAACTACTATTGAAGTGGTTGACAAAGTAGTTGATGAAGAGCTAGAGATAAGCTTTGTGATAGTGGAAGTAGAAGAAGAGTGGTCTAAGTACTTGTGAATCAAGTACAATAAGCAAGGTGGAAAAAAGAGACAAAAGAAGATCAAGAACCTCCCATACAAGACATTCAAGTCAATGATGAATCTCACTTTTTAGATGATTCTACAAATGAATTAGCTTCATGGATAGAAATTTTTGTAAAAAGAAACAAGGATTTGTTAGAGTTTCCGAAACTAGAGAATATGAACGAGAGCCAATAGTTAAAAAGGCTAGTTCAATTATATTTCCAATGGCCAAAATAATGCAAAGCTCACCCAATCTTGAGCTTTTAAAGAACATTTAAATGAAATGCACCGTAACCATAGAAGAACATCTACACAAAAAGCCACACTTTTGGTAGAAAATGGCCAAATGCATGGAGATAAGCACTACTCAACCCAATATATTTTAGAAAGTGGGATGGGACAAGCTATTGGCACCAAATCCCTTACTTCCCTATCTCATTTAATTGGTGCAAAATCAAAGCTATTTTAGAAAATGGGATGGCACTAGATACTGCCACCAAATACCTTTGGGAGAAGAGGAGAAAACTTGCACTACATCCCACTCATTTGAAATTGCAATTGGTTGATAGAATTATTGAATGTCCCATAGGATTGCTAGAGAACATAAAATTGAATACATGTGGAGATGAATTCCATCACAATCTAGCAATTTTCACTTTACTCAAGTCGGTAATTATGAGATGATTCTAGGAAGACCTTTCATGTGCCAACTGAAAGTGGTGCAAGATTGGGGTGGCAATGCTCTCTATCAACAACACTTTGGGATTATGAGTAGGATTGATCTTCATATTTTTTATCATAGAGATATCCCTCCCATCTGATGGAACATTGTACATAAAGATGCAGATGATTCCCTTTGGATAAGGAGATTGTTTTGTCCTTGATAAGGATCAAGGTCCTCATTCTATGCTTGAGAGTCTTAGCTTCTTCAAAAGAGCCATGCTAGACAACATTAGACCAAGACATATAAGCAATAAGATACTTTTTCTTTTTAAAGTTTTGTTTTTTTTTTTTGTGACATTTTGCAAGTATTTTTGAACGTCAACTACTATTTCAAACCACTTATGAGATGCAAGGATCAAAGTCTTGATTTCACAATCTAGGGTAGAGGCAGTATTATCCCCAACTTGATTGAAACTAAGGATTCTACAATCAACATGAAACCAACCGATCATGTGGTGTTGCGCATATCTCCTAACACTACATGAGATAGGAAAGTAGCTAGAATTGAGAATAAAAGGATCAAGATTTTTATAACAAGTCCATTAAAAAAATTTTGATCAGAAACATAAATTTTGTCAAGCCTAATAGATTTGTAATCATGGTCCTTCTCGTTATTAGCCCATGTAAACTACATGTGAGTAAAGGAATCCTTTAGTATATGTCAATGGGATAATTCCTCCCAAATGTGCTTCTTGTTTCCCAAGATAGTGTAGCCTATTTTGTTAAATCTATCTTGAATGTTAGAGACCATGTTGAACCCCCCCCCCCCACAAGTGCAATGAGGCCTTGAAGAGAAACAATAGAAGACCATGCAACTTTTTGTATTGACGAGGAGTTGGTAGCATACACGGGGACATTAGTGAAATTGATGGGCTCACCAAATTATATATCCATTGATTGGTTATCAATATCAATCTAGTGAGCTTGATGTTGGAGTTCGCGGTCTGCGAAAGCATGAGAACAACACAAGGAGGAAGAAGAAGCTTAGAGCACAACACACAATACTAAATGTATTACCACTAGAATGTACAAAGATAAGTGACCCGTTAGGGCAATAGGCATATATACAAGCCAGGGGAGAAAACCTCCTAGAGAGGGAAAAAAGTGCCCCGATGGTCCTAGTGTGTTCACACACATCACTACCTAAATATATCAATAAATTCCCCCTAGGAGTTATGTGGTGAACAAGGAGCTGGCACTCATGTATAAGGAAGTGCCAATCTATTTGGAATCAATCCACAAAAGGAAGTAAGCCCAAAGCTTTGCAAAAAGCTTCAAACTTATCCCTAGGCAGAGCCTTTGTGAAAAGGTTTGCAATGTTCTCCTGTGTGGGCACATATGCCAAACCGATCTCTCTAGCAGAGAATCTCTCCCTGACATAATGATAGTGCACCTTAGTGTGCTTAGTGAGAGCATGGAACACAGGGTTCCTCCCAACTACAAATGCGCTCTGACTGTCAATGAAGATGGTGGAGGCACAAGATTGACCAACACCCAAATAAGCCATAAGGCATCTTAGGCATGTAAATATGGCGGTAGTGATCCCCCCTTGGGATAAAAAAAATCCAAGTAGTTGGGTACCACTCAAGTAGCAAAAGATGCACTTAATCACCTGCTAATGCTTGACACCTAGTAAATGCATAAACCTGCTCATCTGTGTGACAACAAACAGAATATCTAGCTGAGTAATGCATAAGTAAATCAAGCATCCAATAGCCTGTTGATAGAGAACAACATCAAATGCATCTCCAACATCATGAAGACTCAACTGTAAACCTCTCTCCATAGGACTGGCAATAGGTTTATAGTCTTCAAGGCTAAAATGCTACAATAATGTGTCAATATAGTTTGTTTGACACAAAGCTATCCTACCATCAATTTGCAGAAACCGAATGCCCAAATAATGATGCAAATGACCCAAATCATACATCTCAAATGAGGCATGTAGATCAACCTTAAAATCAGCAATATGCTTCTCATGAGTACCAGTGAGCTTCTCATGAGTACCAGTGAGCAGCATGTCATCAACAGACACAACAATGATCAGAAGCACATCATTAGCACGCTTAACATATAAGGTGCTCTCAGTTGGATTGTTCTTAAAACCATGTGCAATCAAGTAGGCATGTATTTTTTCATACCAAGCACGTGGTGCTTGTTTCAAACCATATAATTCTTTTTTCAAACTGCACACTTGGTTTTCATGCACTTTTTGCACAAAGCCATAGGGATGAAAAACATACACTTCTTCATGCACGTCACCATTCAAAAATGCAATTTTAATGCCCAAATGATGTACATTCCAACCATGATGAGCTACGACTGCACAGATGCTATGAATAGTAGTCATTTGGCAAGTAGGAGCAAAGGTCTCATCAAAATCAATGCCTCTTTCGTGAGCATAATCCTTTGCAACAAGCCTAGCCTTATAAATGTCAATTGTTCCATCAGGATTATGCTTTGACTTGTATACCCACTTAGTGCCAATGGCCTTCTTTCCAGGAAACAAGTCACATAAGGACCAGATACCATTTTTCATGATAGCATCATATTCTGATTGCATAACAACCATCCAATTTTCAGAATTTTGTGCTTCATCAAACGAAACAGGCTCATTCTCATCACAGAGACTAGAGGAAGCCATAACATATCAATCTGATGGAAAAGAGGCGAGCCTAAACGATTATGATATGATAGAGGTGCATCTAATTTGATGTCATGCAAAGTCTACACCAACCATTTTGGCATAGTTTTTGCCTCCTCAATATCAGCTCTCTCATCAACAAGTGCATCATGTAAATCTGCATCAGAAATGGAATTATCTAAATCATCACATGAAACCTTTAAAGGCAGAGAAGTTGCCTCATTAGGACCAACACTAGATTGTCCACCTGTAAAAAGAGGTAGCAAAGTATCATACATGTCTTTGGGGCTAACAGATGTGTCCTTAGTACATGAAAGTAATGGCTAAATAACATCTTCCACAAAAACAAAATCACGGATAACCAAAATGCATTTAGTCTATGGATGATATAGACAACAACATTTGATTTTAGAATTGTACAGAATGAAAATACATTTCATTTCTTTATCATTCAATTTCCTACATTGTTGTTCAGGCACTAATCCATATGCGGAACAACCAAAAACACGCAGGCGAGCAACAGATGGCTTACGATCATGCCAAGCCTCATAGCGAGTGATAGATTGCAATGCTTTACTAGGACACATGTTAAGTACATACGTTGCACACATGACAATCTCAAGCTAGAAACTATGTGGTAAAGCCTGACTCTTGACCATACACCTCACCATCTCCATGATTGGCATGTTCTTCTGTTCAACAACTCCATTTTGTTGAGGTGTATATGGCACTGTACACTGAGGTTTTATCCCATGTTCACCGAGAAATGCATTAAAGTCAGAAGACATATATTCCCCCCATAGATCAGAATGGAGGGTGCCCATTTTACATGTTGATATATTTTTAGCCAAAACCAGAAACTGCTTGAAGCACATAAATACTTCTGAATTTTCTTTCAATGGATATACCCATGCATGCCTAGAAAACTCATCAATGAAAGTCACGAAGTAAAGGTAGTTTCCAAAAGAGGGTGTCTGCATAGGACCATAGACATCACTGTGAACAAGCTGCAATTTCTCAATAGCTCAAACTGAACCATCTTTTGGCAATGAGGAACACTGCATTTTGCCCAAAATATAGCCTTCACCAACATGTTTACCAGGTGTCTCAAGTTTGGGCAGAGAGGACACCATTTCAGTCTGCAGGCATAACAAGCTAGCAAAATTCAGATGACCAAAGTGTGCCTACCAAAGCTTTGCATCTCACAAAGCTTGAGAATCATGTACTACACATGCTGAATCATTCACATATTTTTCATAGTCTATGAGCTTATAAAACCCACGACATAAAATGCGTGAAGTAATAATGACATCTCCATTTGAGAGATCATGAATCGTACATCTATCATCAACAAATTTCACAACCACACCAATCTTGGCTAAAGTTGAAACTAATAACAGATTCTTCTTGATCCCTAACACAAATAAAGCATCCAAAAATGTAAAAGAACTACCATCAGTAGTAGTAGTCAGAATGATCTTAACAACTCCCATGACAGGATAAGAGGAGTTGTTGGTGCATGTGACAGTATTCCTTGTAAGGGCAGGCTCGAGTGAAGTGAAGAAAATGTGCTACAAGGTAATATGTTTGGTTGCCCCACTCTCAAAGTACCAAACATCTGAGTCTACTACACACATACACTGTTCATGAGAACATGGGTCAAAACTGCAAACAGTGGTAAATGCCCATTTTTCATTCTGCACAAGATTAGCAGACTCTGTTTAAGGTGTAGAGGCCTCTGCAACAACCATTCCAGCCTCTTTCTTCCTTGCCTCTTTAGCAACCAATTTTGGACAACTCTTTATTACATGATCACTTGGTTTATAGTCTTTGCAAAACAATTTCTACTTTTTTGTTTTCTTCTCTTCTCTGTATTCCTTCTTCGATTGTGTAGAATTAGCATATTTTTTTCTTACTAGTAGAATAGCTCCATTTACCTTTGCCCTTCTGACTAGCTAGGAAATCTTGATCTAAAACATGCATAATGGACCTCTTTTGCCTAGAGTAATCTCTTCGCAACATAACAGAGAATAAATCCTCAAATGTTACTTTCGTATCAAATGAAGAGTAGAAGCAAAACTTTGATATGAATTAGGAAAACCATTCAGAATAGTCTACACAAGTGAACTGTCAGGTAAGACTTCATCAGCAAAAATCAACTGTTTCTTCAAATCTTTGATCTTTGTCAAAAAACTGTCCATGGAATCTCCTTCATTCATGTGCTCACTCTCCAACTATTTTTGGAGGTAAGAAACACGAGGCTCATTCCTTGCTTAGTATAAAGTGGTAAGTGTATCCCAAGCATCCTTAGCTATTCTGCAAGAGCGAATGTGAGGAATAATGGCACCTTTGACCGACAAGGCTATCAATGCATGTGCTTGAACATCTCTTCCATCCCAGAAAATTTTCTTTACAGTAGGTGCAACAGGAACCACAACACGAACAAGAACATGAAGAATATCACCATCTTCAATGCCATCTACATCACCTTCATCAACTGTGTTTGTAGGCGAAATAGGACATTTTTCAACACCCTGCACAATATTCCATAGTCCTTTTGCAACCAATACATGATGCACCATATAAGCCCACAATGGGTAATTGGTACCATCCAACTTATCCTCAGTATCCAACATATAAAATACATCATTACTTTCAGCCATGGCCACTGACTAGAATACCCTAATGTAGAAAATCGACTCTGTCTGAAAAATTTGAATAGAACTACCTTGTCCAGTTCGGCTAAGATACTGAAAAACTAAAACCTGTATATATCTTTGGCACAAAAGGACAAAATTGCCTACACAAGCGCTACGATAGTGCATTCGGAAGCTGAAACGAGCTGAGATCGCAATTTTGCACCAGATAGAAAAGCTGCTTTGATCTCCTAATCACCCTTAGTATGCTCACCAAATTTTGTGTGATTATGAGATTGTGATCGGAGGGTTGTCGATGATGGCCTAGATGAAGCGGCATCTTGCTCTAATACCAATTGTTGGAGTTCAAGGCCTATGGAAGCATGAGAACAGGACAAGGAAGAATAAGAAGCTTGGGCCACAACACACGATACTAAATGTATTACCACTAGAATGTACAAAGATAAGTGACCCATTAGGGCAATAGGCATCAACACTTAAACTGAACTCATAATGGAAGGATGAAATCTGATGCACATGCCATCTAAACCATGCCCATGATTTGAACTAAACCATAAAAAATGAGAAAGCAATATATTTTGATTCCACATGATTCTAGGGTCTTGTGCTTTAACTTATTGAAGATAAAGGTACAAGAAGAGGATTATTGTGATTTTTCAAAGTCTTTTAAGGACTTTTTCAAATTGCCCTCTTGTGGTTTCAACAATTGACCATAACGATGTTCAGAAATCTAACCGTATTTCTAGAAGGATTTATTGGATAGTTGTCTAAAAGAGGAGTGAAACATGAATCCACCCCTCTAATTTATAATTTCAAGAAGGCAATACATGAATTTGTGCATGTAGTAGCTAGATGCTTTAAGAAATACATAGACAAATGCCCAACTAGCAAAAGGAAACCTGAAGAAAAAATGATTTCTCTCTTTTTAGAGGGGTTTTCTAATGGAAAATTGCGCTATCTTGTGTCATTTGATGAATATCCACTTTGCATGAATGCATCATAGAGTGCATGGATTAAGAGGATAGCCTAGCTACAAAAGTAAAAATTCGATCAATAGATGGTAGGAGTGAAGTTTCCACTTCCTTTAGTGCTTCAAGTTCCTCAATCAAAGAAATAATCCATTTAATTGTAAAGAAGTTGAAAATGGAGCAAGCAAAGGAGCAACATAACACTCCCTACATCCAAGGGCCATAGCCATTGAAATAATGTCAAAATTGCAATGGATTTCATCCAAATTTTATGTGTAATAGAGTGTCAAAGTATCAACCTATAGATTACAACAAACAACCATAACAACAACCACACCAACAACAATAGTATAAAAAAAGGTAGTAGTATCAACCTGGGCCTATGTATCCACCTATGGATGCATATGGAGATCCTCATATAGACCAACAAAAATACTATAAATAAGCATATTATGGTCAGCGTAGGTACAATCAAGGAAAGCAAGAGTCAATGAGGCCCATTTTTAGATCAACAACGGCCTTCTTCTAGTAATGTTTTATCAGTCTAATATGTCGAGGAGAATACTAAAAGAGAAATAATGCATGTGGACGCAAAAATGGTGGACAGAAACCCTAGATATTCAAATCCATATATAGAAGATGGAAATGAGTATCCTTGAGATATAATGAGGGAAACTAGTATAGAAAAGAAACATATTACCTTGCAAACCCTAAGATAAATCAAATTAGATGGACAAATCTAGTACGTAAAAAAGCGAGTTTTAGTACACGGACAATGCACTAAAGGTGCATCTACTCCAAAAGGTCCTTACTATCAGTATGGCAATGATCACTTCTTGAAGGATTGTTTAAAATCCTTTATAGAATTTACTTGGAAGATAGAATGCTATTGTGGGGATTGCAAGAAAGTTTATTTGATCAAAGATTTCCCACAAAATCCATAAAATATTGCTCACGTGCTATTGAAAATGATGGAAATAATTGGAAGTGACAGTGAATATGAAGCAAAAGTCCCTCTTCAAGTTGTGACATGCACACAAGCACAACAGGAGAAGGTAGAGCAATCTAATGAAGAAGACTATTCATCTTCTCCATAATCCAAGGAACAAGAGTCATTCAGTGATAAAAAAAAGAAACAAAAAATTTTGACATGGAAACAACATAGGGAGACAATTGGCAAAAAATGGTATCTTAAATAAGGAGCTAGAACATGCATGGATAAAAGTCTCACAAGAGAAATCTAAAAACTCAAAGCCCAAGAAGACTTCTAGGAAGCGAAAAGAAGGTTTTGTACTTGTAGGCCCTCTCCATAAAGACCTAGAAATGATATTTAAAGCATATGAAACTGAGGTAAAAAGCAAGATGAGTGTGGAGACAAGCTAGAAATGTTACCTTGATGCTCAAATCAAGAAGCAGAGGCTTAACTTATGTAAAAAACTCATAGAATTATTGCAAACATTTCTTGAAGAAGATAGTCTACTTAGGGAGTGCACACACACCATTGTCATTCAAAAATTGATTCTTACTTCTTTATTGGATGCACAACTAGAGTTACCTTAGCTGGAATGTACCAAAGACAATAAATCCTTGGAAAATCCCATTGAGGCTCAATTTGTGCTTGATTTAGTTGAACTCTTGTCACAAGAAACTACTATTGAAGTGGTTGACAAAGTAGTTGATGAAGAGCTAGAGATAAGCTTTGTGATAGTGGAAGTAGAAGAAGAGTGGTCTAAGTACTTGTGAATCAAGTACAATAAGCAAGGTGGAAAAAAGAGACAAAAGAAGATCAAGAACCTCCCATACAAGACATTCAATTCAATGATGAATCTCACTTTTTAGATGATTCTACAAATGAATTAGCTTCATGGATAGAAATTTTTGTAAAAAGAAACAAGGATTTGTTAGAGTTTCCGAAACTAGACAATATGAACGAGAGCCAATAGTTAAAAAGGCTACTTCAATTATATTTCCAATGGCCAAAATAATGCAAAGCTCACCCAATCTTGAGCTTTTAAAGAACATTTAAATGAAACGCACCGTAACCATAGAAGAACATCTACACAAAAAGCCACACTTTTGGTAGAAAATGGCCAAATGCATGGAGATAAGCACTACTCAACCCAATATATTTTAGAAAGTGGGATGGGACAAGCTATTGGCACCAAATCCCTTACTTCCCTATCTCATTTAATTGGTGCAAAATCAAAGCTATTTTAGAAAATGGGATGGCACTAGATACTGCCACCAAATACCTTTGGGAGAAGAGGAGAAAACTTGCACTACATCCCACTCATTTGAAATTGCAATTGGTTGATAGAATTATTGAATGTCCCATAGGATTGATAGAGAACATAAAATTGAATACATGTGGAGATGAATTCCATCACAATCTAGCAATTTTCACTTTACTCAAGTCGGTAATTATGAGATGATTCTAGGAAGACCTTTCATGTGCCAACTGAAAGTGGTGCAAGATTGGGGTGGCAATGCTCTCTATCAACAACACTTTGGGATTATGAGTAGGATTGATCTTCATATTTTTTATCATAGAGATATCCCTCCCATCTGATGGAACATTGTACATAAAGATGCAGATGATTCCCTTTGGATAATGATGGAGAGTGTTAATCTCCAAAAGAACAACCTACTCTTATGATTAGAGCACCTCTATACCAAGAGTAAGTCAAAATCTTCACCAAATTAGAGGTTCAATCTCCAAATTATCAAAAGTTGAAAAATTCTGTGAAGAAGATAAAACACAGAAAGTCTGCTGTGCAATTTCTTCTCATTGACCTATCAAACATGTAAAGTTTTCTATGAAATTTTGTATGGAGTGTTGCCTAGAAGTTGCGCACCTCCTCCAAGTTAAATTTCTTCAAGAGGTTTAGTATAACTTGAGAAATCAACTTCACAAGTTGCCTATGTCTAAATCTGCACTTCTGAGAAGTTGATTTTGACACCCCTAACTTCTAACACATAGTTCTATCAATATCGAACCCGTTTAAACAAATGCTTGTAGATACAGGCAGCTTACCTTCTAACTTAAAGATTAAGTGCTTGCTTGCACAAAACTTTAAACTATGGAGTGAGAACTGACCAAAAAATCAAGATCGAAATTTGCACCTGTTTTTGAGAACTGTGAACACTCATCACATATGAATGTTCCTATTAACAATTCTCCTAGCCTGTTTACAATTAGACTCTGAAACTCAAGTCATAGACTCATTAACTATGAACTTAGATATCCTCAAAAGGATTTCACAAATGATCTAACACAGACGGAGCAGACACAGAAACATCGGGCGCAATATTTCTTCGATTACTCAGAAAATTACAGTTGAGTGATGAGAGGAAAACTCAACTAACATTTCACATGTCTCATGACATCTAACTTCTCCTTTCTTGACTTCTATACTCATTCATCTATTCTTTCATATGCTCTCATATCATGCCTCGACATTTTCAAGGTATTTATAGAGAAATTTGTACAAGTCTATGACTAATCAAAGATCTAAGTGAACTATAACTATACTAATGTACACATGTGTACATTCCTCATATCCTCTCAATGTATCCTTCTTCCAAGCTTCAAGAATTGAATCTTCCTTCATTCTTTAATCTTCCAAACATTCAATTGGTGATTGGTCTGCACCAACAGCTCCCCCTCAATCATCAATTGAGGTTTCTCTTATCTTCTTTATGCCTGCCATGTCTTTAAACTTTTGTAACTTTGGTCCATCCAAACTCTTTGTAAGCATATCAGCTATCTGGTCTTTAGTTGAAGTATGTATGACTTCAATCTCCTTATCCATCACTTTCTCTCTTAGAAAGTGATACTGAATCTCAATGTGTTTGGTCCTGGCATGAAAAACAGGATTAGCAGCTAAATACAATGAACTCATGTTATCTCCATATATAATTGGTATCCCATGCACAATGTCAAAACTCTTCATCAAGGTCTTGAGCCAAATCACTTCCTTTGCAGCTTCAACCATGCCTTTATATTCAGCTTCTGTAGAAGACAAAGCAACTGTGTGTTGCTTCTTGGAACACCATGAGATAAGTTTATCTCCCACATAACACATGTATCCATAAGTTGACCTTCTATCATCTGGATTACCTGCCCAATCTGCATCACTATAAATTTTGATATTTGTATCTGATGTAAACCCATAATACAAACCTTCATTGAGTGTACCCTTAATGTACCTCAACACTCTTTGTCCTGCAATCCAATGTTCTTTCCTTGGGAAATGCATGAATTGAGACAAAACCCCTACTGCATATGATAAATCAGGTCTAGTTAAAGTAGCATAGATAAGACTACCAACCAAACTCTGATATTGTCTCATGTCCTTGAATTCTTCACCTCCAAATTTACTCAATTTGTGATTCACCTCCATTGGTGTAGGTGCTACCCTGCAATCATCCATTTTAAACTTGATTAACAAGTTCTTCAAATACCTTTCTTGAGTCACAAATACTCCATGTTGAGTATATGTAATCTTCATGCCCAAGAAGTACGACAAGTCTCCCAAGTCACTTATTTTGAACTCCTTTTCCATTTGCTTCTTGAGTCTTTGTATTCCTTCTTCATCTGTACCTGTAAGGATTATATCATCAACATATATGCACATGTATATGAAACCATTATCACTTGCTTTGACAAGCAAGCTACTATCTGCTTTAGACACCTGAAATCCAAGTTCTTTCAAGAACTTTACAAGTCTATAATTCCATGCCCTTGGGGCCTGCTTTAAGCCATACAAAGCTCTCTTGAGCTTGCACACATGATCTGGATACCTTTTATCTCTGAACCCTTGAGGTTGCTCCATGAACACATCATCTGAAATATAACCATTCAAAAAAGCATTTTTCACATCAAGTTGACATAACTTCCAACCTTTACATGCAGCAATAGCTATAAGTGTCCTGATGGTTGTCATCCTTGCCACAGGACTATAAGTCTCATCATAGTCAACACCATATGTCTGAGCAAACCCTTTGACAACAAGTCTAGCTTTGTACCTAGACACACTTCCATCTGCAAACCTCTTGGTCTTGTAAACCCACTTGCATCCAATGATTTTTTGGCTATTTGGCTTAGGAACCAAATCCCAAGTTTGATTTTCCAATAGTGCATCATATTCTTCCTGCATAGCTTTCTCCCATTTTTCCTTACCTTTTGCCTCTTCATATGTAGAAGGGTCTTCATCTGTTTTCATCATATAAGCATAATCTTTTGTGGCCAAAAAAGAAGTATCATAACTATACCTTGTAGGTTGCCACCTATTTCTTGATGATCTTCTGAGTTCTCCACTCCTTGAGGTTTCTGGTTCTTCACACTGAGGATCAAATCTTGGCATTTCTTCAACTTCACCCTGCACTTCATTATTCTCTTCTTCATCAATTATTTGAATCTTTGACTTACCTTTCTTTTGACTCACTTCTTCTTCATCACCTGTATTGATATTGATTGTACCTGCATACCAAGTACTTTGCTCATCAAATGTAACATCTTTAGAAACCATGAATTGTTTTGTAGATGGACTCCACAATCTATAACCCATCTGCTTATCATCATAACCAATGAAAACATATTTTTCAGCTTTAGGTTCCAATTTGTGCCTTAATTGTGATGGCACATATGCATAGGCCAAACATCCAAATAGTTTGCAATGGTCTAGTGTAGGTCTCTTACCCCACCATGCCTCATAAGGTGTCATTCCCTACAAAGCTTTACATGGTAACCTATTGACCAAATAAGTGGCTGTATTTACAACCTCAACCCACAAATAATTAGGGCAATTTTTCTCCTTCATCATGGATCTTGCAAACTCAACAAGTGTTCTATTTCTCCTTTCTGCTACACCATTTTGTTGAGGAGAGTACCTGCAAGTAACTTCCCTTTTTATACCTGCATCCCACAAGTAATCACTGAACTCATTAGAAAAATACTCTCCCCCTCCATCTGACCTTAGTCTTTTCAACTTATGACCTGTAATTCTTTCTGCATATGCATGATAGTGTTTAAATGTATTAAACACTTCCGACTTATCTTTGATCACATAAATAGTGATCCATCTAGTAGCATCATCAACATAAATCACATAATACCTTGACCCATTTATACTGAAATCCTTTGATGGCCCCCACACATCTTGTTGGAGTTAGACGTCTGCGGAAGCACGCGAACAGCACAAGGAAGAAGAAGAAGCTTGGAGCACAACACACAAGACTGAATGTATTACTAGAGAATGTACAAAGATAAGTAGCCCATTAGGGCAATAGGCGTATATACAAGCCGGGGGAAAAAAACCTCCTAAAGAGGGAAAAAAGTGCCCCGGCGGTCCTAGAGTGTTCACACACATCACTACCTAAATATATCAACAAATCCCCCCTGGGAGTGATGCGGTGAACAAGGAGCTGGCACTCATGTATAAGGAAGTGCCGAGCTATGTGGAAATCACTCCACAAAAGGAAGTAAGCCCAAAGCTTTGCGGAAAGCTTCAAACTTCTCCCTAGGCAGAGCCTTCGTGAAAAGGTCTGCAATGTTCTCCTGCGTGGGCACATATGCCAAGCTGATCTCCCCAGCAGAGAACCTCTCCCTGACATAGTGATAATGCACCTCAATGTGCTTAGTGCGAGCATGGAACACAGGGTTCCTCGCAACTGCCAATGTGCTCTGACTGTCAGTGAAGATGGTGGTGGCAGAAGACTGGCCAACACCCAAATCAGCCATAAGGCGTCTGAGCCACACACACTCAACAGTCGCTGTGAAAGCTGCCCTATACTCAGCCTCACAACTGGAAGTGGCCACAGTAGGCTGCTTCTTGCTCAACCAAGATATACATGAGCTACCAAGCATGAAGCAAAAACCACTGGTGGACACACGAGTGTCATAGCAACCAGCCCAATCTGAGTCAGAAAAAGCATGCAAATCTGGCGGTAGTGATCCCCCCTTGGGATAAAACAACCCAAGTAGCCGAGTACCACTCAAGTAGCGAAAGATGCGCTTAACCGCTTTCCAATGCGTGACTCCTAGGCAATGCATAAACCTGCTCATCTGTGAGACAGCAAACTGAATATCTGGCCGAGTAATGCACAAGTAAATCAAGCATCCAACAGCCTGCTGATAGAGAACAGCATCAAATGCATCTCCAGCATCATGAAGACTCAATCGTAAACCTGTCTCCATAGGAGTGGCAATAGGCTTACAGTCTTCAAGGCCAAAACGCTGCAATAATGTGTCAATATATTTCGTTTGACACAAAGCCATTCCACCATCAACTTGCATAAACTGAATGCCCAAATAGTGATGCAAATGCCCCAAATCAGACATCTCAAATGAGACATGCAAATCAGCCTTGAAATCAGCAATATGCTTCTCAAGAGGACCAGTGAGCAGCATGTCGTCTACATAGACAACAATGATCAAAAGCACATCATTAGCACGCTTAACATATAAGGTGCTTTCAGTTGGACTGTTCTCAAAACCATGTGCAATCAGATAGGCATGTATTTTCTCATACCAAGCACGTGGTGCTTGCTTTAAACCATATAACGCCTTCTTTAACCTGCACACCTGGTTTTCATGCCCTTTCTGCACAAAGCCACGGGGCTGAAAAACATACACTTCTTCATGCAAGTCACCATTCAGAAATGCTGTTTTAATGTCCAACTGATGTACATTCCAACCATGATGGGCTGCAAGTGCACAAATGCTCCGAACAGTAGTCATACGGCATGTAGGTGCAAAGGTCTCATAAAAAACAATGCCTCTTTCCTGCGCATAACCCTTTGCAACAAGCCTAGCCTTATACCTGTCAACTGTACCATCAGGTTTACGCTTCAGCTTGTATACCCACTTAGTGCCAATGGCCTTCTTGCCAAGAGGCAAGTCACATAAAGACCATGTACCATTCTTCATTATAGCATCATATTCAGATTGCATAGCAGCCATCCAATTTTCTGAATTTTGTGCTTCATCAAAAGAAACAGGCTCATTCTCATCACAGAGACTAGATGCAGCCATAGCATAGCAATCTGATGCAAAGGAGGTACTATGAGAGCCTGAACGAGTACGATATGACAAAGGTGCATCTAATTTGCTGTCACGCAAAGTCTGCACCAGCCATTTTGGCATAGTTTTTGCCTGTTCAATATCATCTCTCTCATCAACAAGTGCATCATGTAAATCTGCATCAGAAATGGAATGATCTGCATCATCATATGAAGCCTGCAAAGGCTGAGAAGTTGCCTCATTAGGACCAGTGCTAGCCTGTCCACCTGTAAAAAGAGGCATCAAAGTATCATACATGTCTTTGGAGCTAACAAATGTCTCCTTAGTACATGAAAGCAATGGCTGAATAGCATCTTCCACAAAGACAACATCACGGCTAACCAGAATGCGTTTAGTCTGTGGATGATACAGACGATAGCCTTTACTTTCAGAACTGTACCCAACAAAAATACATTTTACTGCCTTATCATCCAATTTTCTGCGATGTTGTTCAGGCACTAATGCATATGCCAAACAACCAAAAACACGCAGATGAGCAACAGATGGCTTGCGGTCATGCCAAGCCTCATATGGAGTGATAGACTGCAACGCTTTCGTGGGACACCTGTTCAGTACATATGCTGCACACATGACAGCCTCAAGCCAGAAACTATGTGGTAAAGCCTGACTTTTGACCATGCACCTCGCCATCTCCATGAGTGACCTGTTTTTTCGTTCAGCAACTCCATTCTGTTGAGGTGTATACGGCACTGTACACTGGTGTTTTATCCCACGTTCAGCCAGAAATGCATTAAAATCTGAAGACATATATTCCCCCCCTCGATCAGAACGGAGGGTGCCCATTTTACATGCTGACAGATTTTCAGCCAAAACCAAAAACTGTTTGAAGCACATGAACACTTCGGACTTTGCTTTGAGTGGATATACCCATGCATGCCTGGAAAAATCATCAATGAAAGTCACGAAGTAAAGGTAATTTCCAAAAGAGGGTGTCTGCATAGGACCACAGACATCACTATGTACAAGCTGCAATTTCTGCATAGCCCGAACTGAACCATCTTTTGGAAAGGAAGAACGCTGCATTTTGCCCAAAATACAGCCTTCACAAACATGTTTTCCAGGTGCCTCAAGTTTGGGCAAAGAGGACACCATTTCAGATTTCTGCAGGCGTAACAAACTAGCAAAATTCATATGACCAAAGCGTGCATGCCAAAGCTTTGCATCTGACATAGCCTCAGAATCATGAACTGCACATGCCGAATCATTCACAGATTTTTCATAGTCTATGAGCTTATACAGCCCACGACATAAAATGCCAGAAGCAATAATCACATCGCCATTTGAGAGATCATGGACTGTACACCTGTCATCAACGAATTTCACAACCAAGCCAATCTTGGCTAATGCAGAAACTGATAACATGTTCTTTTTGATCCCTGGCACAAATAAAGCATCTGACAAAGTGAAAGAACTACCATCAGCAGTAGTCAGAATGATCTTACCAACTCCCATAACAGGATAAGAGGAGTTATTGGCGCATGTGACAGTATTCCCTGTAGGGGCAGGCTCGAGTGAAGAGAAGAAACTGCGCTGCGAGGTAATATGTTTGGTTGCCCCACTGTCAAAGTACCAAACATCTGAGTCTACTCCAGACATGCACTGATCATGAGAAGATGGGTCAAAACTGCAGACAGTAGTAAACGCCCATTCTTCTTCCTGCACAAGATTTGCAGACTCTGTTTTTGGTGTAGAGGCCTCTGCAACAACCATTCCAGCCTCTTTCTTCTTTGCCTCTTTAGCAGCCAGTTTTGGACAGTTCTTTATAATATGATCATTTCCTTTACAGTACTTGCAGAACAATTTCTGCTTTTCTGATTTCTTCTCATCTTTATCCTGGTTCTTTGATTGTGCAGCATTTGCAGATTTCTGCTTACTAGTAGAAGAGCTCCATTTTCCTTTGCCCTTCTGACTAGCCAGGAAAGCTTGATCTGCAACACGCATAATGGACTTGTTCTGCCTGGACTGATCTTCCTGCAACAGAACAGAGACTAATTCCTCAAATGACAAGGCATTTGGATTGCCTTTCATCATCAATCGAAGAGTAGAGGAAAAACTCTGATATGAATCAGGAAGGCCATTCAGAACGGTCTGCACAAGTGAGCTATCTGGTATAACCTCATCAGCAGAAATCAATTGTTCCTTCAGGTCTTTGATCTTCGTAAGAAAACTGTCCATCGAATCACCTTCATTCATGTGCTCACTCTCCAACTGTTTTCGGAGGTAAGCAACACGAGCCTCATTCCTAGCCTGGTATAAAGTGGTAAGTGTATCCCAAGCATCCTTTGCTGTTCTGCAACAGCGAATGTGAGGAATAATGGCACGTTTGACAGACAAAGCTATCAATGCATGTGCCTGGGCATCTCTGCCATCCCAACGAATCTGCTCTGCAGTAGGTGCAACAGAAACAGCAGCACGAACAGGAATCTGTGGAATATCATCTTCGACACCATCTTCATCAGCTCCAACACCTGTATTTGCAGTAACTGTCGTTACAGGTGTAACAGGACGTCTTTCAACACCCTGCACAATGTTCCACAATCCTTTTGCAACCAGTACATGTCGCATCATATAAGCCCATAATGGGTAGTTGGTACCATCCAACTTATCCTCAACAGCCAACATACGGAATACATCACTGCTTTCAGCCATGGCCGGTGACTAAAATACCTTGATGCAGAAAATTGACTGTATCTCAAAAAGTTGAATAGAACTGTGCAGACGAGTTCTCCTAGACCTGTAGCAGACTTCGAGACGCTTAAACTGGCGAACAGAAACTGGTATATACCTTTGGCACAAAAGGACAAAATAGCCTGCACAAGCGCTGCGATAGTGCGTTCGGAGGCCGAAACGAGCTCAGATCGCGATTTCGGCACCACAGAGCGAAGCAGTTTTGATCTCGGAAACACCCTGAGTATGCTCACCAAATTTTGTGCGAATCTGAGACTACAAACAGAGGAGTGTCGACGGCACCCTAGAAGAAGCAACGACCTGCTCTGATACCAATTGTTGGAGTTAGACGTCTGTGGAAGCACGCGAACAGCACAAGGAAGAAGAAGAAGCTTGGAGCACAACACACAAGACTGAATGTATTACTAGAGAATGTACAAAGATAAGTAGCCCATTAGGGCAATAGGCGTATATACAAGCCGGGGGAAAAAAACCTCCTAAAGAGGGAAAAAAGTGCCCCGGCGGTCCTAGAGTGTTCACACACATCACTACCTAAATATATCAACACATCTGTGTGTACCAACTCAAGCTTCTCTGAGTACATAAAACCATGCTTGGAGTAGGAAAGCTTATGAGCCTTACCTAATTGACATGCCTCACATCTGTATGTCATATGTTGACCTGCAACATTAGGCAATCCAAGCACTGAACCATTGTTAATCATGTCTTTAATACCTCTTTCATTGAAATGTCCAAGCCTCTTGTGCCAAAGATCTAACTCAGAGATCTTATGTCCTCCATATGTGAACATAGCATGACCAATATTGCCTTGAATCTTCAATGTAAATAATCTTCCTTCTTTCTTCCCTGAAACAATCTGTTTATACCCTTGACTAGGGTCTTCCACATATACTCCATCATTAGTGAACCTTACTTCATATCCCTTTTCAACAATTTGTCCTACACTTATCAAATTCTTAGGAATTGTAGGAACATACAGAACCTTACTCAATAAGATACTACCATCCTTAGCCTTCACTGATCCAATTGACTTCACATTGTGCTTTGTGTTGTCACCTGTTTGAACAACATGATTAAAAACCTTATTCTCCAAATCAGTCATCAAAGCTATATTACCACTTAGGTGATTGCTACACCCTGAGTCAATGTAGAAGACTCTTTGATCTTCACTCTGCCTTTCACAAGTTGCATTCATTATCAATGTTGAATCCTCCTTTTGATCTGAAGCATAATTGTAGTAGGTATTGTTATATTGTTGACTTTGGAATCCTCTACCTGCATTTCTTCCAAAGTAACTCCTACTGCCTCTACCTCTGAAATTACCTCTTTGATTTCTGCCACCTCTTCCTCTTACATTATAGTTTTGACTATATCCATTATTACTCTGAGTATTGTGCCAACAATCATTAGCTAAGTGATTTGTCTTACCACAAATCCAGCAAGCTTTGCCTCCATCTTTGTTGTTCCTGCCTCTTCCTCTACCTTTGCCACCTCCTCTTCCTCTTAGGAAGTTGGCTTGACTAGTTGTGCCTTCATCTTCATTTGCTTGTTGCTTTCCTTTGCTATTCTTCTTCTTGTCCTTTGAGTACATTGCATGACCTGCACTCTTGTCACCATCTCCTTTAACATCCTGCTCAAATGTTAGCATATGACCTAACAACTGATTTAAATGAGGAGTGAAATGATCAAGTGATAACTCTGTAGACAAAATGAATGGCTTCCATTTGTCATCACCTCTTAAACCTGTAAGAATTTGCCTTACCAATTTATCCTCCTCAATGTCTTCATCAACAGCTCCTAAAGCATCTGCAATATCTTTCATTCTTGTCACATAGTCTGAAATGGATTGAGAAACCTTCTTCTTAAAGGTGGTAAACTCTGCCCATAAGGATGCCTTCCTTGACTTAGTAGTATTCTGGAAATGCTCCTCCAAAGCATTCCAAATATCAGTTGCACTTTCAAGACCTCGAATATGAGGTAACAAATAATCATTGACTGCCATATATATAATGCTCCTAGCTTGAGCATCTTTCTTCATCCAATTTTTCAAATCTGCTAACTCTTCCCTAGTTGGAACACTAGGATCTCTGAACTCTGGCTTCTCTTCTTCTCCTGTGATGTAGGCTATTAAATCTTTGCTCATAAGATGAGCTTCCATCCTCATTGACCATGCAGGATAGTTTTCCCTATCCAATTTCTCTATCTGTAGAGAATCTCCCATCTTGTGTCCACCTGTATATTGAAATCTTCAAGCTTTATGAACAATATATGTACCTTTACTTCAAATTAGAGTCCTTTTGTCTTTCTTGATGTCGTATGGTCTCCTCCTCAAGCTTTGCCTTCAAGCTTTCACCTTTTAGTTCTTCAGTTGTTGAATTTCTTGAATCTGCAGCAGTTGGGATCCTCCTTTCCTTGATTTTGATGTCTCCTGCTCTGATACCACTGATGGAGAGTGTTAATCTCCAAAAGAACAACCTACTCTTATGATTAGAGCACCTCTATACCAAGAGTAAGTCAAAATCTTCACCAAATTAGAGGTTCAATCTCCAAATTATCAAAAGTTGAAAAATTCTGTGAAGAAGATAAAACACAGAAAGTATGCTGCACAATTTCTTCTCATTGACCTATCAAACATGTAAAGTTTTCTATGAAATTTTGTATGGAGTGTCACATAGAAGTTGCGCACCTCCTCCAAGTTAAATTTCTTCAAAAGGTTTAGTATAACTTGAGAAATCAACTTCACAAGTTTCCTATGTCTAAATCTGCACTTTTGAGAAGTCGATTTTGACACCCCTAACTTCTAACACATAGTTCTATCAATCTCGAACCCGTTTAAACAAATGCTTGTAGATACAGGCAGCTTACCTTCTAACTTAAAGATTAAGTGCTTGCTTGCACAAAACTTTAAACTATGGAGTGAGAACTGACCAAAAAATCAAGATCGAAATTTGCACCTGTTTTTGAGAACTGTGAACACTCATCACATATGAATGTTCCTATTAACAATTCTCCTAGCCTGTTTACAATTAGAATCTGGAACTCAAGTCATAGACTCATTAACTATGAACTTAGATATCCTCAAAAGGATTTCACAAATGATCTAACACAGACGGAGCAGACACAGAAACATCGGGCGCAATATTTCTTCGATTCCTCAGAAAATTACAGTTGAGTGATGAGAGGAAAACTCAACTAACATTTCACATGTCTCATGACATCTAACTTCTCCTTTCTTGACTTCTATACTCATTCATCTATTCTTTCATATGCTCTCATATCACGCCTCGACATTTTCAAGGTATTTATAGAGAAATTTGTACAAGTCTATGACTAATCAAAGATCTAAGTGAACTATAACTATACTAATGTACATATGTGTACATTCCTCATATCCTCTGAATGTATCCTTCTTCCAAGCTTCAAGAATTGAATCTTCCTTCATTCTTTAATCTTCCAAACCTTCAATTGGTGATTGGTCTGCACCAACAGATAAGGAGATTGTTTTGTCCTTGATAAGGATCAAGGTCCTCATTCTATGCTTGAAAGTCTTAGCTTCTTCAAAAGAGCCATGCTAGACAACATTAGACCAAGACATATAAGCAATAAGATACTTTTTCTTTCTAAAGTTTTGTTTTTTCTTTGTGACATTTTGCAAGTATTTTTGAACGTCAACTACTATTTCAAACCACTTATGAGATGCAAGGATCAAAGTCTTGATTTCACAATCTAGGGTAGAGGCAGTATTATCCCCAACTTGATTGAAACTAAGGATTCTACAATCAACATGAAACCAACCGATCATGTGGTGTTGCGCATATCTCCTAACACTACATGAGATAGGAAAGTAGCTAGAATTGAGAATAAAAGGATCAAGATTTTTATAACAAGTCCATTAAAAAAAATTTGATCGGAAACATAAATTTTGTCAAGCCTAATAGATTTGTAATCATGGTCCTTCTCGTTATTAGCCCATGTAAACTACATGTGAGTAAAGGAATCCTTTAGTATATGTCAATGGGATAATTCCTCCCAAATGTCTTTCTTGTTTCCCAAGATAGTGTAGCCTATTTTGTTAAATCTATCTTGAATGTTAGAGACCATGTTGAACCCCCCCCCCCCACAAGTGCAATGAGGCCTTGAAGAGAAACAATAGAAGACCATGCAAATTTTTGTATTGACGAGGAGTTGGTAGCATACACGGGGACATTAGTGAAATTGATGGGCTCACCAAATTATATAGCCATTGATTGGTTATCAATATCAATCTAGTGAGCTTGATGTTGGAGTTCGCGGTCTGCGAAAGCATGAGAACAACGCAAGGAGGAAGAAGAAGCTTAGAGCACAACACACAATACTAAATGTATTACACTAGAATGTACAAAGATAAGTGACCCATTAGGGCAATAGGCATATATACAAGCCGGGGGAAAAAACCTCCTAGAGAGGGAAAAAAGTGCCCCGATGGTCCTAGTGTGTTCACACACATCACTACCTAAATATATCAATAAATTCCCCCTAGGAGTTATGTGGTGAACAAGGAGCTGGCACTCATGTATAAGGAAGTGCCAAGCTATTTGGAATCAATCCACAAAAGGAAGTAAGCCCAAAGCTTTGCAAAAAGCTTCAAACTTATCCCTAGGCAGAGCCTTTGTGAAAAGGTTTGCAATGTTTTCCTGTGTGGGCACATATGCCAAACCGATCTCTCTAGCAGAGAATCTCTCCCTGACATAATGATAGTGCACCTTAGTGTGCTTAGTGAGAGCATGGAACACAGGGTTCCTCCCAACTACAAATGCGCTCTGACTGTCAATGAAGATGGTGGAGGCACAATATTGACCAACACCCAAATAAGCCATAAGGCATCTTAGGCATGTAAATATGGCGGTAGTGATCCCCCCTTGGGATAAAAAAAATCCAAGTAGTTGGGTACCACTCAAGTAGCAAAAGATGCACTTAATCACCTGCTAATGCTTGACACCTAGTAAATGCATAAACCTGCTCATCTGTGTGACAACAAACAGAATATCTAGCTGAGTAATGCATAAGTAAATCAAGCATCCAATAGCCTGTTGATAGAGAACAACATCAAATGCATCTCCAACATCATGAAGACTCAACCGTAAACCTCTCTCCATAGGACAGGCAATAGGTTTATAGTCTTCAAGGCTAAAATGCTACAATAATGTGTCAATATACTTTGTTTGACACAAAGCTATCCTACCATCAATTTGCAGAAACCGAATGCCCAAATAATGATGCAAATGACCCAAATCATACATCTCAAATGAGGCATGTAGATCAACCTTAAAATCAGCAATATGCTTCTCATGAGTACCAGTGAGCTTCTCATGAGTACCAGTGAGCAGCATGTCATCAACAGACACAACAATGATCAGAAGCACATCATTAGCACGCTTAACATATAAGGTGCTCTCAGTTGGATTGTTCTTAAAACCATGTGCAATCAAGTAGGCATGTATTTTTTCATACCAAGCACGTGGTGCTTGTTTCAAACCATATAATTCTTTTTTCAAACTGCACACTTGGTTTTCATGCACTTTTTGCACAAAGCCATAGGGATGAAAAACATACACTTCTTCATGCACGTCACCATTCAAAAATGCAATTTTAATGCCAGAATGATGTACATTCCAACCATGATGAGCTACGACTGCACAGATGCTATGAATAGTAGTCATTTGGCAAGTAGGAGCAAAGGTCTCATCAAAATCAATGCCTCTTTCCTGAGCATAATCCTTTGCAACAAGCCTAGCCTTATACATGTCAATTGTTCCATCAGGCTTATGCTTTGACTTGTATACCCACTTAGTGCCAATGGCCTTCTTGCCTGGAGGCAAGTCACATAAGGACCAGATACCATTTTTCATGATAGCATCATATTCTGATTGCATAGCAGCCATCCAATTTTCAAAATTTTATGCTTCATCAAACGAAACAGGCTCATTCTCATCACAGAGACTAGAGGCAGCCATAACATATCAATCTGATGGAAAAGAGGCGAGCCTAAACGATTATGATATGATAGAGGTGCATCTAATTTGATGTCATGCAAAGTCTACACCAACCATTTTGGCATAGTTTTTGCCTCCTCAATATCAGCTCTCTCATCAACAAGTGCATCATGTAAATCTGCATCAGAAATGGAATTATCTAAATCATCACATGACACCTTTAAAGGCAGAGAAGTTGCCTCATTAGGACCAACACTAGATTGTCCACCTGTAAAAAGAGGTAGCAAAGTATCATACATGTCTTTGGGGCTAACAGATGTGTCCTTAGTACATGAAAGTAATGGCTAAATAACATCTTCCACAAAAACAAAATCACGGATAACCAAAATGCATTTAGTCTATGGATGATATAGACAACAGCATTTGATTTTAGAATTGTACAGAATGAAAATACATTTCATTTCTTTATCATTCAATTTCCTACATTGTTGTTCAGGCACTAATCCATATGCGAAACAACCAAAAACACGCAGGCGAGCAACAGATGGCTTACGATCATGCCAAGCCTCATAGCGAGTGATAGATTGCAATGCTTTACTGGGACACATGTTAAGTACATATGTTGCACACATGACAATCTCAAGCTAGAAACTATGTGGTAAAGCCTGACTCTTGACCATACACCTCACCATCTCCATGATTGGCATGTTCTTCTGTTCAACAACTCCATTCTGTTGAGGTGTATATGGCACTGTACATTGATGTTTTATCCCATGTTCACCGAGAAATGCATTAAAGTCAGAAGACATATATTCCCGCCCTAGATCAGAATGGAGGGTGCCCATTTTACATGTTGATATATTTTTAGCCAAAACCAAAAACTGCTTGAAGCACATAAATACTTCTGAATTTTCTTTCAATGGATATACCCATGCATGCCTAGAAAACTCATCAATGAAAGTCACGAAGTAAAGGTAGTTTCTAAAAGAGGGTGTCTGCATAGGACCATAGACATCACTGTGAACAAGCTGCAATTTCTCAATAGCTCAAACTGAACCATCTTTTGGCAATGAGGAACACTGCATTTTGCCCAAAATATAGCCTTCACCAACATGTTTACCAGGTGTCTCAAGTTTGGGCAGAGAGGACACCATTTCAGTCTGCAGGCATAACAAGCTAGCAAAATTCAGATGACCAAAGTGTGCCTACCAAAGCTTTGCATCTGACAAAGCTTGAGAATCATGTACTGCACATGCTGAATCATTCACATATTTTTCATAGTCTATGAGCTTATAAAACCCACGACATAAAATGCGTGAAGTAATAAGGACATCTCCATTTGAGAGATCATGAACTGTACATCTATCATCAACAAATTTCATAACCACACCAATCTTGGCTAAAGTTGAAACTAATAAGAGATTCTTCTTGATCCCTAACACAAATAAAGCATCCAAAAATGTAAAAGAACTACCATCAGTAGTAGTAGTCAGAATGATCTTAACAACTCCCATGACAGGATAAGAGGAGTTGTTGGTGCATGTGACAGTATTCCTTGTAAGGGCAGGCTCGAGTGAAGTGAAGAAAATGTGCTACAAGGTAATATGTTTGGTTGCCCCACTCTCAAAGTACCAAACATCTGAGTCTACTACACACATACACTGTTCATGAGAACATGGGTCAAAACTGCAAACAGTGGTAAATGCCCATTTTTCATTCTGCACAAGATTAGCAGACTTTGTTTAAGGTGTAGAGGCCTTTGCAACAACCATTCCAGCCTCTTTCTTCCTTGCCTCTTTAGCAACCAATTTTGGACAGCTCTTTATTACATGATCATTTCGTTTATAGTCTTTGCAAAACAATTTCTACTTTTTTGTTTTCTTCTCTTCTCTGTATTCCTTCTTCGATTGTGTAGAATTAGCGTATTTTTTTCTTACTAGTAGAATAGCTCCATTTATCTTTGCCCTTCTGACTAGCTAGGAAATCTTGATCTAAAACATGCATAATGGACCTCTTTTGCCTAGAGTAATCTCTTCGCAACATAACAGAGAATAAATCCTCAAATGTTACTTTCCTATCAAATGAAGAGTAGAAGCAAAACTTTGATATGAATCAGGAAAACCATTCAGAATAGTCTACACAAGTGAACTGTCAGGTAAGACTTCATCAGCAAAAATCAACTGTTTCTTCAAATCTTTGATCTTTGTCAAAAAACTGTCCATGGAATCTCCTTCATTCATGTGCTCACTCTCCAACTATTTTTGGAGGTAAGAAACATGAGGCTCATTCCTTGCTTAGTATAAAGTGGTAAGTGTATCCCAAGCATCCTTAGCTATTCTGCAAGAGCGAATGTGAGGAATAATGGCACCTTTGATGGACAAGGCTATCAATGCATGTGCTTGAACATCTCTTCCATCCCAGAAAATTTTCTTTACAGTAGGTGCAACAGGAACCACAACACGAACAAGAACATGAAGAATATCACCATCTTCAATGCCATCTACATCACCTTCATCAACTCTATTTGTAGGCGAAATAGGACATTTTTCAACACCCTGCACAATATTCCACAGTCCTTTTGCAACCAATACATGATGCACCATATAAGCCCACAATGGGTAATTGGTACCATCCAACTTATCCTCAGTATCCAACATATAAAATACATCATTACTTTCAGCCATGGCCACTGACTAGAATACCCTAATGTAGAAAATCGACTGTGTCTGAAAATTTTGAATAGAACTACCTTGTCCAGTTCGGCTAAGATACTAAAAAACTAAAACCTGTATATATCTTTGGCACAAAAGGACAAAATTGCCTACACAAGCGCTACGATAGTGCATTCGGAAGCTGAAACGAGCTCAGATCGCAATTTTGCACCAGATAGAAAAGCTGCTTTGATCTCCTAATCACCCTTAGTATGCTCACCAAATTTTGTGTGATTATGAGATTGTGATCGGAGGGTTGTCGATGATGGCCTAGATGAAGCGGCATCTTGCTCTAATACCAATTGTTGGAGTTCAAGGCCTATGGAAGCATGAGAACAGGACAAGGAAGAATAAGAAGCTTGGGCCACAACACACGATACTAAATGTATTACCACTAGAATGTACAAAGATAAGTGACCCATTAGGGCAATAGGCATCAACACTTAAACTGAACTCATAATGGAAGGATGAAATCTGATGCACATGCCATCTAAACCATGCCCATGATTTGAACTAAACCATAAAAAATGAGAAAGCAATATATTTTGATTCCACATGATTCTAGGGTCTTGTGCTTTAACTTATTGAAGACAAAGGTACAAGAAGAGGATTATTGTGATTTTTCAAAGTCTTTTAAGGACTTTTTCAAATTGCCCTCTTGTGGTTTCAACAATTGACCATAACAATGTTTAGAAATCTAACCGTATTTCTAGAAGGATTTATTGGATAGTTGTCTAAAAGAGGAGTGAAACATGAATCCACCCCTCTAATTTATAATTTCAAGAAGGCAATACATGAATTTGTGCATGTAGTAGCTAGATGCTTTAAGAAATACATAGACAAATGCCCAACTAGCAAAAGGAAACCTGAACAAAAAATGATTTCTCTCTTTTTAGAGGGGTTTTCTAATGGAAAATTGTGCTATCTTGTGTCATTTGATGAATATCCACTTTGCATGAATGCATCATAGAGTGCATGGATTAAGAGGATAGCCTAGCTACAAAAGTAAAAATTCGATCAATAGATGGTAGGAGTGAAGTTTCCACTTCCTTTAGTGCTTCAAGTTCCTCAATCAAAGAAATAATCCATTTAATTGTAAAGAAGTTGAAAATGGAGCAAGCAAAGGAGCAACATAACACTCCCTACATCCAAGGGCCATAGCCATTGAAATAATGTCAAAATTGCAATGGATTTCATCCAAAGTTTATGTGTAATAGAGTGTCAAAGTATCAACCTATAGATTACAACAAACAACCATAACAACAACCACACCAACAACAATAGTATAAAAAAAGGTAGTAGTATCAACTTGGGCCTATGTATCCACCTATGGATGCATATGGAGATCCTCATATAGACCAACAAAAATACTATAAATAAGCATATTATGGTCAGCGTAGGTACAATCAAGGAAAGCAAGAGTCAATGAGGCCCATTTTTAGATCAACAACGGCTTCTTCTAGTAATGTTTTATCAGTCTAATATGTCGAGGAGAATACTAAAAGAGAAATAATGCATGTGGACGCAAAAATGGTGGACAGAAACCCTAGATATTCAAATCCATATATAGAAGATGGAAATGAGTATCCTTGAGATATAATGAGGGAAACTAGTATAGAAAAGAAACATATTACCTTGCAAACCCTAAGATAAATCAAATTAGATGGACAAATCTAGTACGTAAAAAAGCAAGTTTTAGTACACGGACAATGCACTAAAGGTGCATCTACTCCAAAAGGTCCTTACTATCAGTATGGCAATGATCACTTCTTGAAGGATTGTTTAAAATCCTTTATAGAATTTACTTGGAAGATAGAATGCTATTGTGGGGATTGCAAGAAAGTTTATTGGATCAAAGATTTCCCACAAAATCCATAAAATATTGCTCACGTGCTATTGAAAATGATGGAAATAATTGGAAGTGACAGTGAATATGAAGAAAAAGTCCCTCTTCAAGTTGTGACATGCACACAAGCACAACAAGAGAAGGTAGAGCAATCTAATGAAGAAGACTATTCATCTTCTCCATAATCCAAGGAACAAGAGTCATTCAGTGATAAAAAAAAGAAACAAAAAATTTTGACATGGAAACAACATAGGGAGACAATTGGCAAAAAATGGTATCTTAAATAAGGAGCTAGAACATGCATGGATAAAAGTCTCACAAGAGAAATCTAAAAACTCAAAGCCCAAGAAGACTTCTAGGAAGCGAAAAGAAGGTTTTTTACTTGTAGGCCAAAGACCTAGAAATGATATTTAAAGCATATGAAACTGAGGTAAAAAGCAAGATGAGTGTGGAGACAAGCTAGAAATGTTACCTTGATGCTCAAATCAAGAAGCAGAGGCTTAACTTATGTAAAAAACTCATAGAATTATTGCAAACATTTCTTGAAGAAGATAGTCTACTTAGGGAGTGCACACACACCATTGTCATTCAAAAATTGATTCTTACTTCTTTATTGGATGCACAACTAGAGTTACCTTAGCTGGAATGTACCAAAGACAATAAATCCTTGGAAAATCCCATTGAGGCTCAATTTGTGCTTGATTTAGTTGAACTCTTGTCACAAGAAACTACTATTGAAGTGGTTGACAAAGTAGTTGATGAAGAGCTAGAGATAAGCTTTGTGATAGTGGAAGTAGAAGAAGAGTGGTCTAAGTACTTGTGAATCAAGTACAATAAGCAAGGTGGAAAAAAGAGACAAAAGAAGATCAAGAACCTCCCATACTAGACATTCAATTCAATGATGAATCTCACTTTTTAGATGATTCTACAAATGAATTAGCTTCATGGATAGAAATTTTTGTAAAAAGAAACAAGGATTTGTTAGAGTTTCCGAAACTAGAGAATATGAACGAGAGCCTATAGTTAAAAAGGCTACTTCAATTATATTTCCAATGGCCAAAATAATGCAAAGCTCACCCAATCTTGAGCCTTTAAAGAACATTTAAATGAAACGCACCGTAACCATAGAAGAACATCTACACAAAAAGCCACACTTTTGGTAGAAAATGGCCAAATGCATGGAGATAAGCACTACTCAACCCAATATATTTTAGAAAGTGGGATGGGACAAGCTATTGGCACCAAATCCCTTACTTCCCTATCTCATTTAATTGGTGCAAAATCAAAGCTATTTTAGAAAATGGGATGGCACTAGATACTGCCACCAAATACCTTTGGGAGAAGAGGAGAAAACTTGCACTACATCCCACTCATTTGAAATTGCAATTGGTTGATAGAATTATTGAATGTCCCATAGGATTGCTAGAGAACATAAAATTGAATACATGTGGAGATGAATTCCATCACAATCTAGCAATTTTCACTTTACTCAAGTCGGTAATTATGAGATGATTCTAGGAAGACCTTTCATGTGCCAACTGAAAGTGGTGCAAGATTGGGGTGGCAATGCTCTCTATCAACAACACTTTGGGATTATGAGTAGGATTGATCTTCATATTTTTTATCATAGAGATATCCCTCCCATCTGATGGAACATTGTACATAAAGATGCAGATGATTCCCTTTGGATAATTCATCAAATTCAAAGTCCTGGATGAATGAGGATGTAAAATTGTGAATTTCTGGACAAGATCATAGAGAAAATTGAAGAATCATGAGGAAAGATCTCACAAATTACATGATTCAAGATAGATCAATAGATGGACCAACATATATTCCTCAACAATTTAATGACATAGAGTTTGAGTCACATGGCTAGGTGAAAATAATATGGTGGACATATCTATTAATGAAATAACCATGGTTGAACATTCATTTGTGTTGTGATGGATATGACCTCAACATATTGTTCATGGTCTTGACACTCAAGGCCCAAAAATGATCCAAAAATGTCCCTATATTGGAGATTTTTTTTTAAATATAGATAATACAAAGTCCCATTAAATCTAGAATGTCTTCATGGTAAGACAAAAAAAGATTTTGGGACACATTGTCTCAAAAAAAATGAAATATCCATAGATGAAGATAAAATCAAAACAATAGTAAATCTACCAAAGCCCAATAATGTAAAAGAAGTTTAGGTTTTCATGGGTCATTGCAACTACTATAGGAGATCCATACATATTTATGCTATCATTGAGAGACCCCTGTATGCTTTGATTATTAAATTTGAATGGATAGGAGAGTGTGAAAAAGCATTTGAAGAGCTTAGACACAAGTTTGTCACAATTCCTATCCTAAAAGTGCCAGATTGGAATATGATTTATGCATCTTAGATCAACTTGCTAATGAAGGAAAATTAGATTTTCCTATGCATATGCTAGTAGGTAGCTCAAGAGTGGAAAGCATAATTACAAGACAACCAAAATAAAGGGAATAGGTTTAAGTTTTTTGTTGATCATCAAGCCATTATTTTCTCACGAATAGGTTTAAGTTTTTTGTTGATCATCAAGCCCTTCTCTACCTTGTGAATAAGAATTCTAACATTGGAAGACTAGTTCGTTAGTTTCTCATGTTGATGGAGTTAGATTTTGAAGTTGTTGAAGAAGAATGTTAATAATCACATGCATGTAGACCATCTTTGAAGAACATCCAAATGGAACCTCTAATGAGTTTCCAAAGCATATCCATATAATCTAGAAGTGACACCCAAATGGACGGAACCATATGTACCAATACTAACTTATGCTCCATTGCACCACTATATCTTGGCATGTAAACGAAAGAGATAAAAGATTTAAGGGTTGTGCAATTTATTACAAGAAACACATACAAAATGGATTAAAGAAGATTATTGTCTTGTTGTGTAGATGATGATGAGAAGTGGGATCTCATCACACAATCCCGCATTGCAAGTTTGGCATGACATTTTTTCCAAACATGAAGTATGTGAAACTTACCACAATTAGGAGTATATTGGCCATACATGGCCAAGTATATTCAAGACTACTATATTAATTACGACTTTTACATTGAAAACCCAACCATAGAACATTCAATGTTTTATCACATGACTAGAGCATCAAATTGGAGTAAGCCTATAGCTGAATACTTTCATGATGGAATATATCTAGAAAGAATAGCTCCATGAAAGTTACTTGAATAAGAGTAAAAAGATTATTCTATTATTGGGAATCAATTGTATAAATGAGAAAAGGATACCTTCTTGCATCCTCCTATCACGAAATGTCATCTCATCATCCCTAGATGGATGTTTTGAGCATTAACATTTCTCACATTACTCCATAAAGGATTCAAAATCCATGTAATGATTATGCCATCATAAGTTAACAAATATAACCATATGATCCATTTTTGTTTCCAGGAAGTGACCCCATTCCATCTTGAATATAGGCAGATATTTGCTTTTGTGAATGCATAGTCATAGGAAGTTGTCTTTACATCATTTTATAGTTGATTTCCTATCAAATTGCATTCATTTAATTTTTCTTCTAGTGTCCATTTTTGAGATTTGGTGATCCCCTCCATGTACTTATTTTTCCAAAGAAAATCCATTACATACTAACTTGCCCTTTTAAATTGGCATTAGTTTGCAAATTTCATTGGGGTTTTGAGTCTACAATTTTTACAATTGATTAAGTATGCATGGACCTCTTTTTCTATAGTTTTCCAAGAAATCCCCATTCATTGTAATGTCTAGTGAGTCTTCGACTTAGAATTATCCATCATATCCAACTTTTGTGCTCATTTGACACGTCTCCAAGTCATCCACACAATAAGAGATAATTTTATTTTTATCCTTATGATAGATCCCTCTTGCTATGATGTGATGATTCTTTTCTTTTTTGCATACAATCATTTTTTTATACATATGCTTGCAATTAGGCTCAAAGGTGAGTATGGGCACCATCTCCTTGTCCTAATGTGGTGGTATGTCCAAGTCAAAAGCTAAGCATTTGGAAATACATCCATCCCTCCTTATAATGATTTGCTAATGTTTAGGTGTGACCAATGATCTACACAAGCATGTGTGCTTACTTTTTGAACCACTATTTTAATGTCAGAAATAAGAGGAACTATCTCACCAACTGACCTATCTTATATGGTTTTTTTTACCAAGTAAAAAAGTTCTTGGTGAGAATAATTTAAACTTATTGGCCAGTAATTAGTGACACATATTTTCCATGCTATAAATCTTTGAAATCCTTCCCATTTCTTAATGTTTTAGTTTCCCGTTATCACAATTCAATTGTTTGCTTGCGTAAAATATGGATAAATAATTATTATCTTTTTCTATAAGCTGATCTAGGATGCATCCTATGCATAGTTGGAAACATCTATGTGAATGTGAAACACTTTTCTCTAACCTCACACCTTTAAATTTGGTGCAATACTAAGCCTTTGCTTCAATTTTTGGAATTACTTTGTCTCCTCTTGTATCCATTCAAAATTTATGCATAGTCCATAGAGAGGCTTGGAATTTATAGTGTACATGTGAATGAATATTCGATAATATCCATAGTATCCCATGGGCTTCAATTTATTGTATTTTTCTAGTTTATGGAATATCCATGATAGTTTTGACCTTGTCTTTTTCTATTGTTATTCAATTCTTCGAGACAACATGTACCAAAATCGTTGCGATTAGATCATAGAAACACACATATTCCAAGCCAAGCAGCATGGTATAGCTTTCATTTTTGGACATTTGATGTAGAAGATGCAAGCATCTTAGGCTTGAGGGGATTTTTTAGTTCATATAGCAAGCCTATATGATTGACCACATTTTTTTGGATTACATTTGACTATGAGAAAAATTATGTGTGTATACACACATATCCTTAGGTCATTCCTAAGGATAAGTCTCACTATATTTTTACCTATTGTAAAATTCTATTATGAGGAAAAGTCAAGAATAAGGAGGTTTGAAGAGATCCAAAAACCAAAAACCACGTTTGAATTGAAAATTCAAATGAGTAGATGAAAAGTGATCGGAATCTTTTTGGTAGAATGAATCAATAATTATCTACTAAAATCAAGGAGAAAATCTTATATACTCTCATATGAAGAAGTCTTGGGATACAACAAAGCTCTCACTCACATTTTGAGTGTCCATTGTCAGTTTCTCATAGCCATTGGATTCCTCAAAAACCTCCAGTCATTTTACTTTACATTTCTATACATATGCTTGATGATTCATCATCATCTTGAGCTACCATCCATTGTTGTTGTGCACAACTCAAGTCTACCAACATCGGAGAGTCTTTGAAGTGAACCTATGGTCTCATTATCTCATTCAATCCTTAGATAATGAAGATGAAACCATTGTGAGTATATGAATGTAATATTTTGATATTTGGGGCTATTTTTATAGAGATATGTATCAATGTTTGTGATTGTGTATATGCATTATTTGCTTCTTCAAATTTTAGGATCACACCTATGCGTTCTTAAATATATTTCTCACTCTTTAGTCACTATAAATTCATGAAATGATTTGGGTTAGCTCACTTACCTTCCCATTTGAAGCTGTGCAAAAGGAGTTTGCTCAATTCGTAATAGGTTAAGAGCACTGAACATTTTTCTAAGTGACTTCTTCCATAAATATAAGGTTTTCTCTTCTAGTTCAAAATCTGGAAATAGGTTTTCTTGACTAACCCAAACATTTCAATCGATACTACAAAGAATGGTGATCATATTTATGTTTCATTTGCAAGCTTAGAGATTCTACTATAGCAAAATAAATTAGGTTGGTCTAGAGAAGGATTTTGCAAAGACCCTCTCATCTTCATACTCTTCCATCATCTCATCACATTTAGGACTAAAAAATTAATAGGAAATGTGGCGCGTATCAATATAGGTAGTGATGTGTGTGAATACACTAGGACCACTGGGGCACTTTTTCCCCTCCTTAGCAGGTTTGTTTCCCCCTAGCTTGTATATATGCCTATTGCCCTAATCGGTTGCTTATCTTTGTACATTCTAGTCGTAATACATTTAGTATTGTGTGTTGCGCTCCAAGCTTCTTCTTCTTCCTTGTGTTGTTCTCATGCTTCCACAGACCTCAAGCTCCAACAATCAGTATCAGAGTAGGTCATGGTTTCATCTAGGGCATCGTCGACACCCCTCGATCACAGTCTCAAAATCGCATGAAATTTGGTGAGCATACTCATGGTGATTAGGAATCAAACAAGCTTCGATTTGTCATGCCGAAATCGTGATCTGAACTCATTTCGGCCTCGGAATGCTGTGCATGTAACTCTATCTTTTTGTGCCAAAGTTATATGCAGGTTTCGGCTCGCCAATATAAGCATCTCAAAGTCTGCTATAGGTTTAGAAGAACTTGACAGGGTAGTTTTGTTCAACTTTTTTAGATACAACCAATTTTCTACATCAGGGTATTTTAGTTAGTGGCCATGGCTAAAAGCAGTGATGTATTCCATGTGTTGGCTACTGAGGATAAGTTGGATGGAACAAATTACCCATTGTGGGCTTATATGATGCGTAATGTATTGGTTGCAAAACAACTGTGGAATATTGTGCAGGGTGTTGAAAAACATCCTATTGCACCTCTAAACACAATTGTTGAAGGTGATGCAGATGGCATTGAAGATGGTGACATTCTTCATGTTCCTATTTGTGTTATGGTTCTTGCTACACCTACTGTAGAACAAATTCGTTGGGATGGCAGAGATGCGCAGGCACATGCATTGATAGCCTTGTCTATCAATCATGCCATTATTCCTCACATTCACTCTTGGAGAATAGCTAACGATGCTTGGGATACACTTACCACTTTATACCAAGCAAGGAATGAGGTTCATGTTGCTTACCTCTGAAAACAGATGGAGAGTGAGCACATGAATGAAGGAGATTCCATGGATAGCTTTTTGACAAAGGTCAAAGATTTGAAGAAACAATTGATTTCTACTGATTAAGTCTTACCTGACAGTTCACTTGTGCAGACTGTTTTGAATGGTCTTCCCGATTCATATTAGAGTTTTTCTTCTACTCTTCCTTTGATGATGAAAGGCAATCCAAATGCCTTAACTCTATTCTATTACAAGAAGATCGGTCTAGGCAAAATAGGTCCATTATGCGTGTTGCAGATCAAGCTTTCTTGGCTAGTTACAAGGGCAAAGGTAAATGGAGCTCTTCTACTAGTAAGCAAAAATTTGCTAATTCTGCACAATCGAAGAAGGAAGAGAGAAAAGACAAGAAAATAGAAAAGCAGAAATTGTTTTGCAGAAGTTGTTTTGCAAATATTGTAAAGTGAATGATCATGTAATAAAAAGCTATCCAAAATTGGCTGCTAAAGAGATAAGGAAGAAAGAGGCTGGAATGGTTGTTGCAGAGGCCTCTACACCTAAAAGAGAGTCTTCTAATCTTGTGCATAATGAAGAATGGGCATTTACCATTGTGTGCAATTATGACCCATCTTCTCATGAATAGTGTATGTCTGTAGTAGACTCAGATGTTTGGTACTTTGATAGTGGGGTGACCAAACATTTTACCTCGTAGCATAGTTTTTTCACTTCACTCGAGCCTGCCCCTATAGGGAATATTGTCACATGCACCAACAACTCCTCTTATCCTGTCCCCTTCTGGCATTTTATGTTGTGGGATGTATAAGCTCATAGACTATGAAAATATTGTAAATGATTCAGCATGTGCAGTATATGATTCTTAGGCTTTGTCAAATGCAAAGCTTTGGCATGCACACTTTGTTCATCTTAATTTTTCTAGTTTGTTATGCCTCTAGACTCAAATGGTGTCCTCTCTGCCCAAACTTGAGGCACCTAGTAGACATGTATGTGAAGGCTATATTTTGGGCAAAATGCAATGTTACTCGTTCCCAAAAGATGGTTCATTTCGAACTACTCAAAAATTCCAACTTGTTCTAGTGATGTTTGTGTCCTATGTAAACACCCTTTTTTTGGAAACTACCTTTACATTGTGACTTTCATAGATGATTTTTCCAGGCATGCATGGGTATATCCGTTGAAAGCAAAGTCCAAAGTATTTATATGCTTCAAACAATTTCTGGCTTTGGCTGAAAATCTGTCAGCATGTAAAATGGGCACCCTCCATTCTGGTCGAGGGGGGAATATGTCTTCTGAATTTAATGCATTTTTGGGTGAATGTGGGATAAAACATTAGTGAATAGTGCCATATACACGTCAACATAATGGAGTTGCTAAACTGAAGAACATGTCACTCATGAAGATTGCAAGGTGTATGGTCAAGAGTTAGGCATTACCACATAGTTTTCTAGCTTGAGTCTCTCATGTGTACAACATATGTACTTAACAGGTGTCCCACTAAAGCATTGCAATCTATCACTCCATATGAAGCTTGGCATGGTCATAAGCCATCTATTGCTCACCTTCGTGTTTTTGGTTGTTTGGCATATGCATTAGTGCATGAACAATAACGTAGGAAATTGGATGATAAATTAGTGAAATGTATTTTTATTGGGTATAGTTCTGAAAGCAGAGGCTATCGTCTATATCATCCATAGACTAAATGCATTTTGGTTAGCCATGATGTTGTTTTGTGGAAGATTCTATTCAACCATTACTTTCATGTACTAAGGAGACATATGTTAGCTCCAAAGACATGTATGATACTTTGTTGCCTCTTTTTATAGGTGGGCAGTCTAGTGCTGGTCCTAATGATGAAACTTCTCAGCCTTTACAAGTTTCATGTGATGATGTAGATCATTCCATTTTTTATGCAGATTTACATGATGAACTTGGTGATGAGAGAGCTGATATTGAGGAGGCAAAAACTATCCGAAAATGGTTGGTGCAAACTTTGCATGACAACAAATTAGATGCACCTTTATCATATCATACTCGTTCAAGCTCTCATAGCCTCTTTTGCATCAGATTGCTATGCTATGGTGTCCTCTGGTCTTTGTGATGAGAATGAGCCCTGTTTCGTTTGATGAAGCACAAAATTCTGAAAAACTGTATGGCTGCTATGCAATATGATATGATGCTATCATGAAAAATGGTACCTCGTATGTATGTGACTTGCCTCCTAGGAAGAAGGCCATTTGCACTAAGTGGGTATACAAGCTGAAGCGTAAGCCTAATGGAACAGTTGAAAGGTATAAGGCTAGGATTGTTGCAAAGGGTTATGCTAAGGAAAGAGGCATTGATTTTGATCAGAACTTTGCTCCTACTTGTTGAATGACTACTGTTCATAGCATCTCTGCACTTGCAGCTCATCATGGTTAGAATGTACATCAGTTGGACATTAAAACTACATTTCTAAATGGTGAATTGCATGAAGAAGTGTATGTTTTTCAGCCCTTTGCATTTGTGCAAAAACATCATGAAAACCAAGTGTTCAGGTTGAAAAAGGCATTATATGGTTTGAAACAAGCACCACATGCTAAAAAAATACATGCCTACCTGATTGCACATAGTTTTGAGAACGGTCCAACTGAGAGCACCTTATATGTTAAGTGCTTCTGATTATTGTTGTGTATGTTGATGACATGTGACTCATTGGTCCTCATGAGAAGCATATTGTTGATTTTAAGGCTGATCTACATGCCTCATTTGAGATGTTTGATTTGGGGCATTTGCATCATGATTTGGGCATTCAGGTTATGCAAAATGATGGTAGGATAGCTTCGTGTCAAACAAAATATATTGACACATTATTGTAGTGTTCTGGCTTTGAAGAATGTAAACCTATTTCCACTCCTATGGAGACAGGTTTGTGATTGAGTCTTCATGATGCTTGAGATGCATTTGATGTTGTTCTCTATCAGTAGGCTGTTGGATGCTTGATTTACTTATGCCTTACTCGGCCATATATTCAATTTGTTGTCTCACAGATGAGCAGGTTTATGCATTGCCCAAGTGTCAAGCATTGGTAGGAATTAAGTGCATCTTTCACCACTTGAGTGCTACTCGGCTACTATGATTGTTTTATACCAAGGGGGGATCACTACTGCCAGGTTTACATGCTTTTTTGACTTTGATTAGGCTGGTTGCTATGACACTCATGTGTCCACCAACGGTTTTTGCTTCATGTTTGGTAGCTCATGTATATCTTGGCTGAGCAAGAAGCAGCCTACCATGGCCACTTTGAGTTGAGAAGCTGAGTATAGGGTAGCTTTCACAACGATTGTTGCGTGTGTGTGGCTCACACACCTTATGGCTGATTTGGGTGTTGGTCAATCTTCTGCCACCACCATCTTCACTGACATTTAGAGTGCATTAGAACTTGCAAGGAACCCTGTGTTCCATGCTCTCACTAAGCACATTTAGGTGCACTATCATTATGTCAGGGAGAGATTCTGTGTTGGAGAGATCAGTTTGGCATATGTGCCCACACAAGAGAACATTGCAGACCTTTTCACAAAGGCTTTGCCTAGGGAGAAGTTTTAAGCTTTCTGCAAAGCTTTGGGCTTACTTCCTTTTGTAGATTGATTCCACATAGTTTGGCACTTCCTTATACATGAGTGCCAGCTCCTCGTTCACCGCATCACTCCCATGGGGGATTGTTGATATATTTAAGTAGTGATGTGTGTGAACACACTAGGACCACCAGGGTACTTTTTTCCCTCTTTAGGAGGTTTTTTCCCCCAGCTTGTATATATGCCTATTGCCATAATGGGTCACTTATCTTTGTCCATTCTAGTGGTAATACATTCAGTATTATGTGTTGTGCTCCAAGCTTGTTCTTCTTCCTTGTTGTTCTCGTGCTTCTGTAGATCTTGAACTCCAACATCTCCTGACAACCAGATTGGAACACTTCTAATCAATGCTACTAGATGACACGTGATTGATTAGCCATCTTCAAAAATAAATTTACAAGCTCTATACTGATCCAACCCATCTGCTCACATAAGGTTGTCATGGCAATGTTGACTCTTGCCATAAATAAGGAATTTGAAAATATGATTATTCTTATACCAAACTATAATTAAGGGGACAACATGATCAACAATAGCATTTGATTTTAGTTGTACAATGGCCATAGAGGCTTCTGATCAAATACATTGTGCTTTTTATTGACAAAATCATGGGAGTAAAGTCAATAATTGCCCCATTAATAAGGTGATAGAAGCTTGGGATGAAATGTCCCAAGGGTGAAATACTTCTATTGGTCTATTATCGTCTCTTCTCAAATTGAATCATTGGTGAATGGTCACTATTACTAGTTGATGGTTTTTTTTTAATTGGCACCAGATTCCTGAAGATAGGCGATGTTTCTTGTGCCAAATTCATAGGTTTGGCTACCATGTGTTGTTGTTCTTTAAAACCTGGCTTGAACACGACATTCATGGCTGCAATTTTTTGTCATAATAACAACTTTAGAGTGCAACACTTTGTACATCTTGCTAAATAATTACCATGATTTGGCCAATTGGGACCTATCTTTCCTTCTTCTTTAAAAACACTAAAATAACTAATGTTGTATTTCAAAAACCTTCATATAGTATCATACAAATATGCCACATGTGTTTGAACTAATACTTTTTGTTGGAGTTCGAGGTCTACAGAAGCATGCGAAGAACACAAGGAAGAAGAAGAAGCTTGGAGCACAACACACAATAGTCAATGTATTACCATTAGAATGTACAAATATAAGTGATCCATTAGGGTTAACGGCATATATATAAACGGGGGTAAAAAACCTCCTAAAGAGGGAAAAAAATGCCCCCTAGTCCTAGTGTGTTCAGACACACCACCACCTAAATATATCAACAAATCCCTCCTGAGAGTGATGCGGTGAACAAGGGGCTTGCACTCATATAAGGAAGTGCCAAGATATGTGGAATCAATCTAGAAAAGGAAGTAAGCCCAAAACTTTGCAAAAGGATTCAAACTTCTCCTTAGGCAGAGCCTTTGTGAAAAGGTCTGCAATGTTCTCCTATGTGGGCACATATGTCAAACGTATCTCTCTGGCAGAGAACCTCTCCCTGGCATAATGATAGTGCACCTCAATGTGCTAAGTGCGAGCATGGAACATAGGGCTCTTCGCAATTGCTAGTGCGTTCTTACTGTCACTGAAGATGGTGGTGGCACAAGACTGACCAACACCCAAATCAGCCATAAGGCTTCTGACCCACACACACTCAACAGTTGCTAAGAAAGCTTCCCTATACTCAGCCTCACAATTGGAAGTGGCCACACTAGGTTGCTTCTTGCTCAACTAAGATATGCATGAGCTACCAAGCATGAAGCAAAAACCACATGTGGATACTTCAATGTCATAGCAACTAGCCCAGTCAGAGTCAGAAAAAGCATGTAAATCTGGCAGTAGTGATCCCTCCTTGGGATAAAAAAATCCAAGTAGCCCAGTACCACTCAAGTAGTGAAAGATGCACTTAACCACGTGCCAATGCTTGACACCTGAGCAATGCATAAACGTGATCATCTCTGAGACAACAAACTAAATATATGGCTAAGTGATGTTGGAGTTAGACGTCTATGGAAGCACGCGAACAACACAGGGAAGAAGAAGGAGCCTGGAGCACAACACACAATACTCAATGTATTACTAGAGAATGTACAAAGATAAGTAGCCCATTAGGGCAATAGGCATATATACAAGCCGGGGGAAAAAAACCTCCTAAAGATGGAAAAAAGTGCCCCGGTGGTCCTAGTGTCTTCACACACATCACTACCTAAATATATCAACAAATCCCCCCTCGGAGTGATGCAATGAACAAGGAGCTGGCACTCATGTATAAGGGAGTGCCAAGCTATGTGGAATCAATCCACAAAAGGAAGTAAGCCCAAAGCTTTACGGAAAGCTTCAAACTTCTCCCTAGGCAGAGCCTTCGTAAAAAGGTATGCAATGTTCTCCTACATGGGCACATATGCCAAGCTGATCTCCCTAGCAGAGAACCTCTCCTTGACATAATGATAATGCACCTCAATGTGCTTAGTGCGAGCATGGAATACACGGTTCCTTGCAACTGCCAATGCGCTCTAACTGTCTGTGAAGATGGTGATGGCAGAAGACTAACCAACATCCAAATCAGCCATAAGGCATGTGAGCCACACACACTCAACAGTCGATATGAAAGCTTCCCTATACTCAGCCCCACAACTAGAAGTGGCCACAGTAGGCTGCTTCTTGCTCAGCCAAGATATGCATGAGCTACAAAGCATGAAGCAAAAACCACTAGTGGACACACGAGCGTCATAGCAACTAGCCCAATCAGAGTCAGAAAAAGCATGCAAATCTTGTGGTAGTGATCCCCCCTTGGGATAAAACAAACCAAGTATCCTCAAAAGATGCGCTTAACCGCCTGCCAATGCTTGACTCCTGGGCAATGCATAAACCTGCTCATTTGTGAGACAGCAAACTGAATATATGGCCGAGTAATGCATAAGTAAATCAAGCATCCAATAGCCTGTTGATAGAGAACAACATCAAATGCATCTCCAGCATCATGAAGACTCAGTCGTAAACTTGTTTCCATAAGAGTGGTAATAGGTTTATAGACTTCAAGGCCAAAATGCTGCAATATATTTCGTTTGACACAAAGCCATTCCACCATCAATGTGCATAAATTGGATGCCCAAATAGTGATGCAAATGCCCCAAATCAGACATCTCAACTGAGGCATGCAAATCAACCTTAAAATCAGCAATATGCCTCTCATGAGGACTAGTGAGCAGCATGTCATCAACATAAACCACAATGATCAGAAGTTCATCATTAGCACGCTTAACATATAAGGTGCTTTCAGTTGGAATGTTCTCAAAACCATGTGCAATTAGATAGGCATGTATCTTTTCATACCAATCACGTGGTGCTTGCTTTAAACCATATAATGCCTTCTTTATTCTGCACACCTGGTTTTCATGTCCTTTCTGCACAAAGCCACGGGGCTAAAAAACATACACTTCTTCATGCAAGTCACCATTTAGAAATGTTGTTTTGATGTCCAAATGATGTACATTCCAACCATGATGCGCTGCAAGTGCATAGATGCTACGAACAGTAGTCATTCGGCAAGTAGGCGCAAAGGTTTCATCAAAACCAATGCCTCTTTCCTGCGCATAACCCTTTGCAACAAGCCTAGCCTTATACCTGTCAACTGTACCATTGGGTTTACACTTAACCTTGTATACCCACTTAGTGCCAATGGCCTTCTTGCCAGGAGGCAAGTCACATAAAGAACAAGTACCATTCTTCATTATAGCATCATATTCAGATTGCATAACAGCCATCCAATTTTCTGAATTTTGTGCTTCATCAAACAAAACAAGCTCAGTCTCATCATAGAGACTAGATGCAGCCATAGCATAGCAATCTGATGCAAAAAAGGCACTATGAGAGCCTCATCAAGTACGATATGACAGAGATGCATCTAATTCGCTGTCACACAAAGTCTACACCAACCATTTTGGCATAGTTTTTGCCTACTCTATATCAGCTCTCTCATCAACAAGTGCATCATGTGAATCTGCATAAAAAATGGAATGATCTGCATCATCACATGAAACCTGCAAAGGCTGAGAAGGTGCCTCATTAGCACCGGCACTAGACTGTCCACCGGTAAAAAGAGGCAGCAAAGTATCATACATGTCTTTGGAGCTAACAGATGTCTCCTTATTACATGAAATCAATGGATGAATAGCATCTTCCACAAAAACAACATCATGGCTAACCAGAATACATTTAGTCTGTGGATGATACAGACGATAGCCTTTACTTTCAAAACTGTATCCAACAAAAATACATTTTACTGCTTTATCATCCAATTTTCTGTGATGTTGTTCAGGCACTAATGCATATGTCAAACAACCAAAAACAGGCAGATGAGCAACAGATTGCTTGCAATCATGCCAAGCCTCATATGGAGTGATAGACTATAGCGCTTTAGTTGGATACTTGTTAAGTACACATGATGCACACATGATAGCCTCAAGCCAGAAACTATATGGTAAAGCTAGACTCTTGACCATACACCTCGCCATCTCCATGAGTGACATGTTCTTTCATTCAGCAACTCCATGTTGTTGAGGTGTATATGGCACTATACACTGGTGTTTTATCCCACGTTCAGCCAAAAATGCATTAAGATCAAAAGACATATATTCCTCCCCCTCGATCAGAACGGAGGGTGACCATTTTACATGCTGACACATTTTTAGCCAAAACTAAAAACTATTTGAAATACATGAACACTTTGGACTTTGCTTTCAATGGATATTCCCATGCATGCCTGGAAAAATCATGAATGAAAGTCACGAAGTAAAGATAATTTCCAAAAGAAGGTGTCTCCATAGGACCACAGACATCACTATAAACAAGCTGCAATTTCTGAACAGCTCGAATTGAACCATCTTTTGGGAAGGAGGAATGCTTCATTTTGCCCAAAATACAGGCTTCACATACATGTTTACCAGGCACCTCAAGTTTCGGCAAAGAGGACACCATTTCAGATTTCTACAGGTGTAGCAAACTAGCAAAATTCAGTTGGCCAAAGCATGCATGCCAAAGCTTTGGATCTGACAAAGGCTGAGAATCATGTACTGCACATGCTGAATCATTCACACTTTTTTCATAGTCTATGAGCTTATAAAGCCCATGACATAAAATGCCAGAAGCAATAATGACATCGCCATTTGACAGATCATGAACTGTACATCTGTCATCAACAAATTTCATAACCAATCCAATCCTGGCTAAAGCTGAAACTGATAACAGATTCTTCTTGATCCCTCGCACAAATAAAGCATATGACAATGTAAAAGAACTACCTTCAGTAGTAGTCAGAATGATCTCACTAACTCCCATAACAGGATAAGAGGAATTGTTGGTGCATGTGACAATATTCCGTGTATGGGCAAGCTCAAGTGAAGTGAAAAAACTATGCTGCAAGGTAATATGTTTGGTTGCCCCACTATCAAAGTACCAAACATCTAAGTCTACTAGAGACATACACTATTCATGTGAAGATGGGTCAAAACTGCAAATAGTAGTAAATGCCCATTCTTCATTGTACACAAGATTAGCAAACTCTGTTTTGGGTGTAGAGGCCTCTGCAACAACCATTTCAGCCTCTTTCTTCCTTGCCTCTTTAGCAGCCAGTTTTGGACAATTCTTTATGACATGATCATTTTCTTTACAGTATTTGCAAAACAATTTTTGCTTTTCTATTTTCTTCTTGTCTCTTTCATGCTTCTTTGATTGTGCAAAATTAGTAGATTTCTGCTTACTAGTAGAAGAGCTCCATTTACCTTTGCCCTTCTGATTAACTAGGAAAGCTTGATCTGCAACACGGATAATGGACCTGTTCTACCTAGATTGATCTTCTTGCAATATAGAAGAGACTAACTCCTCAAATGTTAAGGCATTTGGATTACCTTTCATCATCAAACAAAGAGTAGAAGCAAAACTTTGATATGAATAGGGAAGGCCATTCAGAACAGTCTCCACAAGTGAACTGTCTGGCAAGACTTCATGAGTAGAAATCAATTGTTCTTTCAAATCTTTGATCTTTGTCAGAAAATTGTCCATGGAATCACATTCATCCATGTGCTCACTCTCCAAGTATTTTTCGAGGTAAGCAACATGAGCCTCATTCCTTGCCTAGTATAAAGTGGTAAGTGTATCCCAAGCATCCTAAGATGTTCTGCAAGAGCGAATGTGAGGAATAATGGCATGTTTGATAGACAAGGTTATCAACGCATGTGCGTGAGCATCTCTGCCATCCCAATGAATTTTCTTTGTAGTAGGTGCAACGAGAACCGCAACACAAAAAGGAACATGAAGAATATCATCATCTTCAATGTTGTCTACATCACCTTGAGCAACTATGTTTACAAGTGTAATAAGATGTTTTTCAACACCCTGCACAATATTCCACAATCCTTTTGCAAGCAGTACATGATGCATCATATAAGCCCATAATGGATAATTGGTACCGTCCAACTTATCCTCAATAGCCAACATACAGAATACATCACAGCTTTTAGCCATGGCCATTGAGTAAAATACCGTGACATAAAAAAATGAGTGCATCTCAAAAAGTTGAACATAACTACCTTGTTGAGTTCTGCTAAACCTGTAGTAGACTTCGAGATGCTTATACTGGAAAATTGAAACCTGTATATATATTTGGCACAAAAAGATGAAATAAGCACTGCAATAGTGCGTTCGGAGGCTGGAATGAGCCCAACTGGCGATTTGGGCACCACAAAGCAAAGTTGTTTTGATCTTCTAATCACCATGAGTATGCTCATCAAATTTCATGCGATTCTAAGACTGTGATCGGAGGGGGTGTCAACGATGCCCTAGATGAAGGGGCGATCTGCTCTGTTACCAATTATTGGGGTTCGAGGTCTGTGGAAGCACGCAAACAACACAAGGAAGAAGAAGAAGCTTGGAGTGCAACACACAATACTGAATGTATTACCACTATAATGTACAGAGATATGTGATCCTTTAGGGCTATGGGCATGTATACAAGCCGGGGAAAAAAAACCTCGTAAAGCGGGAAAAAATTACCCCCGTTGTCCTAGTGTGTTCACCCACATCACTACCTAAATATATCAACACTTTTTGTACCCGATTCGCATACCACTAAGTATATCAATATTTCATTGAATAATCATATTCCATTCTATCAAGAATAAAATTACATCCTAAAAAATTAGCTTTTTTCAATGATATAAGGTATATATAAAAATAAATCTGTAAATATTATAAACTACTTTATATAGAAAAACTACCATATTAACTTTAATCATGTGGTATATGCAATATTTACTCATCAAATGACTTTTTCTTAGCATAGAAAAAGAGTAGTATTGTTTAACTTGAATAAAAAACATAGAAATTTGACTCTTAAGGTTTACATAAAAATCTTTTTAGCTTTAAGAATCTCATTTAGCATTTTCATAATAAAAAATGAGTATTCATACCAACACTTCACAAAATGACTCATAGATAATAAGATCATCATAGCACATATAACATTAGTTTTATGCCATAAACCTAATAAAAATCATTACAAATCTTTAATTATGGATAGAAAATTATTTAAGTACATAAAATAAGAGATTCTATTGCGTTTGCAACAATGAAAATTGGGAGATCATGATTTTAACAAAAAATCAACACTAATTGAATTCACTCTAATTTTTGTACCACTATTGAAATTAGCATAACAAAATAGTAAATAAATCTTAATGTTTTTGTCCTTTTAATGAAAATTACATTTTTATCAAAATATTCAACCTTTCTGCTAATATAATCCATAGTTACATTTATAAATGGTTGCTTCTAGTATTCTAGAAAACTCATCAAATAATGTCTCTTTTTTAGGTTACTAAAGTGTCCAAGTACAACACTAGTATTAAGATAGAACCTTTCATTATTCAATGAAATTTTTCATTAAATGATGTGAAGGCAGATGCTTAAAAGAGAATGGTTAAAGAAATCTTCCAAGTTGGTTCTTATGGCGATTGGCATGGGATGGTATATTAGACTTTGTAGACTCATATTAGATGAAGAAAAGGATTGGATAAACGTGCAACCAAAGCCCATTAATTGGGATGGAGTTCAATGACTACTTGATTATACACAATGGATGGACCATTACTAAAAGATGCTACATCATAAATATTTTGGTATCTTGTTGTCTGGATACATACTTTTTACATTCCATGGATGTGAGCAGTGTGGTGCTAGAAAAGGATATCACAAGATGCAATAACAAGTGCTTCACAAATGAATAGGAATGATGAATTATCACCTTACCTTGTTTTTACACAATTAAAGGAGAGAGGTTTTGTACGTTTCTTTCTATATTTGGACTAAGGCTTCCTTGCTTAGTTATCATATGTATATCTAGTCTACTAGCATATGTGTAATTGATCTCTAGAAGAAGGGTGCATTATCCTTATGCATACCTTCACTTTCTATTTTCTCTTTATCATAAAGTCTTTAAATTAAATCATAGGATCTTAACCTTCTTTCCTTTAATTTATAATATATAAATGTGTTAATGTTCATACGCAAATATTCTTAAAGGAAGACCCTTGGTTTTGGGCTAATGTTTCTTTATTTTATAACATTGTTTCCTCATTTTATTACATTCTTTCCTCCTTGAAGATCATTTTGCCCCAAATTGATTGCAAAATTCATGAATTCACACGAGTTCCCCTTTAGCTCCATGTTCTATCCTAAAGAGCATACATATGACATCTTCAATGACTCGCCTCCCATTTCATTTAAGTATCATATCCTTTAGTCGAATGGAAGGAAATCATTGCTATAAAACACTAACCTATTCTCATGTTTCGCTTTGTTTCATCCCATCTTTCCACTTATCCAAGCACTTCTATGCATGAATTCTTTTACACTTTTCTCGAGTGTGTATATCTACTCTAGTTCAAGTGGAATGGATTCAAGTGAAATTAGTTGGATAATTTCTAGTGCTACCAAGTTATCACAATCAGGTGATGATTTGGTGAATTTGACAATTGATATAAGGAGACAAGTGATATGTAAGAGGTCCTATTTTCTTTTAAGAATAGTGAACGAACCACATTAGCTAGGAGAAAGACTTGGTCAAGGACCAATCTATATTGCTTTTGATTTCTCAAGGACTCTAAGGTAGGGTAACTCGTCATCTTCTAGAATTGGCATAAGCATAAGTTTGGGATGTTGAGTGCAATCCACATAAGTGGCAAACATTCTTCTTAATTAGTCTGATTATCTAAAATGTGAACTCGGAGCATATCTTCTAAGACTTGGTTAACTCTTTTCATTCAAACATTCATATGTGAATGCTCCATATTACTTAAGCTTATTTTAGTATTCAATTACTTTAACATTGCTCTCAAGAAATATCTAGAAAAATCTCTATCTCACTTTGGAACTACCTTTTTGAAGCCCACAATATCAATATAAATTCTCAACAAATAGTTTCGTAAATTTAGAGACTTGACAAAACTGCAAATTGGAATGACCATGCTGCTTCATTTAATGTATTCACAAAAATCCAAATTGAGTCGTGATTTTCATGGATATGAGTAACCTTGTGCTGAAATCCATAAAGATACTTTCCCACCATTAGGGGGAAAAGTGAGCCCTACATGGGCCTTGTAAGGATTCCTAATTTTTAGGAATTAAGAGGCTTACTCTAGGAGATTAAGGGGGCACCAAAAACCACTAGTGGTATTCTCAATTAAAATACTATTTGATTTTGTTTTTTCATTATCAAATGCAAAAGATATCAACCTTTAAATGCTTCACTTCAATGGACAAGATTAAATTCGGTTCGACCTCTAGAGAGAGAAAGCCTAACAAAGCGTGGGACCTGGAGATTCTCACTCACTTTTTGGGCACTCTCTACAAGTTTTTCAGCCATTGGATCATGTCCAATCAAAGGGTAAACTGCAAATGAGGCTGATCCCAAAACCGGATGCGACGTGAGCCGTTGGATTGCCCATGGATCCAATGATGGAGGTTCAAAGGCGCCTTCCTCTTTTGTCCATTCAATCTCAGCCCTTGGATGCTTGGTTGATCTAATGAACACACACACACACACACACACACACACTCACATATATATACACTCACATACACATAGACTCACATAGACATACACATGCATAAACACATAATACATGAATAGTGAACGAACCACATTAGCTAGGAGAAAGCCTTGGTCAAGGACCAATCTATATTGCTTTTGATTTCTCAAGGACTCTAAGGTAGGCTAACTCATCATCTTCTAGAATTGCCATAAGCATAAGTTTGATGTGCTTTCTTTAAGTCATCTTTTGCTAACTTAACTTGAAGTTCATGTGGTCAAGAAAATATGTCTACTTGAACTTTCTTGATTCTAAATTCAAACTACGTACATGGCTCTAAGTTGAAGCCCAAACATCAACATGGGTGGAAATTTTTTATTGAGAAGTGCTTGGGATTTTGAGTGCAATCCACATAAGTGGCAAACAGTCTTCTTAATTAGTCTGATTATCTAAAATGTGAACTCGGAGCATATCTTCTAAGACTTGGTTAACTCTTTTCATTCAAACATTCATATGTGAATGCTCCATATTACTTAAGCTTATTTTAGTTAACATTGCTCTCAAAAAATATCTAGAAAAATCTATATCTCACTTTGGAACTACCTTTTTGAAGCCCACAATATCAATATAAATTCTCAACAAATAGTTTCGTAAATTTAGAGACTTGACAAAAGTGCAAATTGGAATGACCATGCTGCTTCATTTAATGTATTCACAAAAATCCAAATTGAGTCGTGATTTTCATGGATATGAGTAACCTTGTGCTGAAATCCATAAAGATACTTTCCCACCATTAGGGGGAAAAGTGAGCCCTACATGGGCCTTGTAAGGATTCCTAATTTTTAGGAATTAAGAGGCTTACTCTAGGAGATTAAGGGGCACCAAAAACCACTAGTGGTATTCTCAATGAAAATACTATTTGATTAATTTTGTTTTTTCATTATCAAATGCAAAAGATCTCAACCTTTGGATGCTTCATTTCAATGGCCAACATTAAATTCGGTTCGACCTCTAGAGAGAGAAAGCCTGACAAAGCGTGGGACCTGGGAGATGCTCACTCACTTTTTGGGCACTCTCTACACATTTTTCAGCCATTGGATCATGTCCAATCAAAGGGTAAACTGCAAATGAGGCTGATCCCAAGACCGGATGCGACGTGAGCCTTTGGATTGCCCATGGATCCAATGATGGAGGTTCAAAGGCGCCTTCCTCTTTTGTCCATTCAATCTCAGCCCTTGGATGCTTGGTTGATCTAATGAACACTATTGTAGGCACCTTTTTTCAGCACCATTCAAGCTAAATTATCCGATCAAATGGTCCATCCAACGGCCCTTGTGCAAAGGTGCATTTTTTAAGGCTAGCCACATCTCATCCATTGGATGTAAAATAAATCCAAGGGCTGAAATGCAAGGATGCCTTGACTATTGGCCTTCAACCTCGTCCTTTGGATCATTAGGCAATCCAAGGGCTATAAATGAATTGTAAGCATTCGAAAACCATCCAAATAACCAAAACCATGAATTCTAGATATAGTTAGGTATGGTAGGTAGGTAGGTAGGTAAGGTGGGTAAGATGGGTAAGGTGGATCAGCAGGTAGGTAGGCAAGTGGGCAAGCAGGCAAGCATGTGTGTGTGTGTGCGCGTGCGTGCATGTGTGTGTGTGTGTGTGTGCGCGTGCGTGCATGTGTGTGTGTGTGTGTGTGTGCGCGTCCGTGTGTGTGTGTGTGCACGCGCATGCATGCATGCATGCATGCATGCATGCATGCATGCATGCATGTATGTATGTATGTATGTATGTATGTATGCATGCATGCATGTATGTATGTATGTATGCATGCATGTATGTATGTATGTATGTATGTATGTATGTATGTATGTATGTATGCATGCATGCATGTGTATGTGGACGTGTGTGTATGTATGTGTGTGTACATGCGTATTTCATATGTATGTGTGTATGCATGTATATATGTGTATGGTTTTGTATGTATGTGTCTATGTATGATGTGTTTGTTGTATGTGTGGGTGTTTGTATGTATCTATGTATGTATGTATGTATGTACGTATGTATGTATGTATGTATGTATATATGTGTGTACGTGTGTATGTACGTGTGTGTACGTATGTGTGTGTACGTATGTGTGTATGTATTATGTGTTTATGCATGTGTATGTCTATGTGAGTCTATGTGTATGTGAGTGTATATATATGTGAGAGTGTGTGTGTGTGTGTGTGTGTGTGTGTGTGTGTGTGCGCGTGTGTTGTAACTAATAAGAACAAAGACAACACATTATCATGGATGACTAATGGGAAGCTGATGAAGCATTGATTTGTGATGCATACATACATACATGCATGTCTGCATGTATACATACAATATGCATTTATATGTACATATAAACACACATACATGCATAAATGCAAGCATACATACATACACATACATACATACATTCATAATACACACACATACATACATACACAACATTACATACATACATACACATACATACATTATACACATACACACATACATACATACATACATACATACATTATGTACATACATACATGCATACATGACACACACACACACATACATACATACATACATACATACATACATACATACATACATAAAGACATACATACATGCATACATATTACAATTTACCCTGATTCTGGTGAATGTTTGTGACAACACATCACGCTGTCCTAGTAATGAGGAAGAAGACACCACATTACCATGGATGACTGATGGGAAGCGGATGAAAGATTGTTCTATCGTAACTGTTTGGACTCACAAACATTTTGCAAAACGCATATGCAAATCAGCACCTTGGAGAACCAGACAACTGTGGCTCAATATGGATGGAGCTTTATTTCCAGCTTGGCTTTGGTTCCAGACTTGGTGAAAAATTGAAATATCTTGATTCTTTTTATCTAATTAATTTGCCTAACAAGATACCTAATCTTACTGGATGGTTAGTAGACACCTAATACCTCCTTATGCATAGAACCTAGATGAAGTATTAAGACTTTGGGAAGGTCCTTTTTTAATATATAATGTACCTTGTATAAATTTTGTTCTGGATTAGATACCAAGGAATGGTTGCTAAGCAGAAAGATCTTTTGGCTTGGCTTCCCATCAATGATGATTGCCAAGATATTTTGTTTCTACCATTTTAAGATAGTTGGCTTCTAATGGATCCTTGCTATCAAATGTTTCAATAGTGAATTGTGTCCTTGGGAAGAGTTCCCTCTGTTTATTTGCCCTTTAATGCCAATCAAGACTGGGATATTTGGAGTATGCTGATCAACACCCTCCGAAGTCAACTTACTAGGCTGAGAGGAGACTTAGAGAGATGGCTACTGTACAGATAATATGGTTCAGTCCCTTTCTCTCAGATGGATGAGAACACCTTTCATTACATTCATAGGGCACTTTTCGGGCTATTTCCTTCCCCTGACCCTCACATATCAACAACATTCTGGGCATGTGAATACTAATCACTTTCGTTTTATATGCTCTTCAGGAGTTGCAGCCTTCATCCAGCTTGTGGCCTTTTGGCAGATTCTAGCCTTCTGGCAGTTCCTTGTACTTACTAGAATACCTCTTTTGCAGCACAAATAAAAAGAAATCAGTAGATAGACTATCACCTCTTCACTATTCACTTCAGATGTTTGTCTCTTCATTGAGGTAAAAGCTGTTGCTCCCCAGTACATTCCTTTGCAGAGGTATAACGGTAGCTTTCACTGATTATGGACTTTTATTACACACCCAAATGATTATAACAGCACTGTTTTTTGCAATATATGCTTTAGTGTGAATCGGTAAAGTTCTGCAATCTTCATTTCTGGAGTCAATGAATAATATATTACATCACACTGATTCAGCAGGCAAGATTCATGTAGATTTGAAATATGATATTGAAACAGAAACACCCTCTAAACTGTTCTAACCACAGGCTACTGCACAAGGTAGACTGATATACCACCTCATACATTTCTGGCCCTTGATTCAGACGCCTATTGCAATATAAGCAAGACAGCCTCAAAGAATTCAAATAAAAAGTCACAACTCAATGCAGGTACAGCCAATCAGACTCCAATGATCCGTGTCCTTCCAGTAAGAGATGGCAATATCTACAACAAATTTATCATTTATATTTCTCCATGATTCTTCTTGCCTCCTCCAAAGTCAAGTCTGTATCACTGCTACTTGAGGATCTCCCACCTCCACGTTGATCATCATCATCTTTATTGAAGGAATAGAAAAGATAGTAACCAACACCTCCTATGAACTGAAGAATAATATAATGGGAAATGATTAGTAACTGCTCATAAAAGCTCTTCAATCGCTAACAACATTCACCCAACTGCCAAGAAAGCATGCATTCAGGTGACAAATAAATCCATCCATAGCATGCAATAAAAAAGGAGGGAGAAAGAGAGAGAGAGAGAGAGAGAGAGAGAGAGAGAGAGAGAGAGACTCTCTGTGCACATGCACATGAGCATGAATGCTCATGTGTAAATTTGCAAACAATAGCCACCGTATCATCTCAATTTTTTTGGGAAACGGGTGAAATCAATTAACTTTGAAAAAGGAACATTGACAGATTAGAGCCTTCAAATTTTGAGGCTTTTGTAGACTGTTTTTTCCAAAAGGTAATTATTCATAGAATAAACATACATCCTTAGGTTTCTGAAAGAAATCTTGGGTTTGAACAAACCAGGTTTGAAACTAAGGAAACTCTGCATTAACTTTGGATGGGAACAAATTAAATGCTGATTGCTATCTCTTGACTCGCAACCAAACTTACTCTTTTTTTTTTCCTTTTCTAAATCATTGCTGCAGTCAAATCTAGAAGGCAAAAAGAAAAAAAAATCATAAAGAAATCAAAATCAGAAAGCCTCTGAAGATTCCTTGGTGCAAAGTGATTGAAGGTATGGTAAATGCTTATGGGTGAGAAAGTAAGATGAAGTACAGAAATAATAAAATATCAAATAAGACATCATACATGTTGGAAATCAAATCCAATATGAAGTCAAACATATGTAAATGCTTGAAGGTGTCAAGCAACCCTTAACTATATAATAACAGGCCAAAGACCATTACTTCCATCCTAGCTGTATAGGAGATCTGAACTATGTGTTTATCTGATAAACATTTTACATGGCCAATGAACTCCCCAAACTTTTTGACTCTTTGTATAAATAAATCGTACTTTTCAGTTAAATCTGAGTCACAACTCATAATGCTTCCCTTTCTTCTCTCTGTCTCCACCAAATCTAATTGCCCTTGACTAGGGAGAACCTCAAATTGTAGAAAGAGCTCCAATCCAAGATTCAAGTCATCTTAGCTCATCATGTAAGGCCAGACTGGACACTTGGTATGGAGGAAACTGATGAGATCCGTCAATGACTGATGCAGGGAACCTTAAGATGGATGATTCCCTACACCATCCACTAGTAATAAATTTCACTTAGCTTTTCTTATTTTCATTCTATCCTGATAATGTATCAAATCTAGCATGATGTGACTCTTTTGTTTCATAGTCACTTGGCCACTTGAAGACATTAAATATCCGTCAAATCAATCTCTCTTCCTCCCTCCCTCCCTCCCTCCCTCCCTGCCTGCCTGTCTGCCTCCCTCCCTCCCGCCCTCCCTCCCTGCCTGTCTATGTCTCTGTCTATGTCTATGTATATGTATATGTATGTATATAAAAAAATAATAATAATAATAAATAAATAAATAAATATATATATATATATATATATATATATATATATACATATATATATATATATATATATACATATATATATATATATACATATATATATATATATATATATATATATATATATACATATATATATATATATGTATATATATATATATATATATATATATGTATATATATATATATATATATGTATATATATATATATATATATATATATATATATATATATATATATATATATATATATATATATATATATATATATATATATATATATATATGTATGTATATGTGTGTGTGTGTCTCTATCTATGTATATGTATATGTATATGTATATGTATACATATATACATATATACACACACACACACATATATATATATATATATATGTATATATATATATATATATATATATATATATATATATATATATATATATATATATATATATATATATATATATATATATATATACATATATATATATATATATATATATATATATATATATATATATATATATATATATATATATATATATATATATATATATATATATGTGTGTGTGTATATATATATATATACATATACATACATAGTTGTTTCTGACGTGTTTCTGAATTCCGACATTTAGCCGACATATGACAGGTATGGTAAAGTGTTCCTCACATTATCTGACGTGGCCTAAATTTTTTACAAAAAAATAAGAATAGCTACATACTCTAAATATCAAGATCATATTATCTACACACACACACACACACACACACACACACACACACACACATATATATATATATATATATATATATATATATATATATATATATATATATATATATATATATATATATATATATATATATATATATATATATATATATATATATATATATATATATATATATATATATGTGTGTGTGTGTGTGTGTGTGTGTGTGTGTGTGTGTGTGTGTGTGAGAATCCTCGCTTTGAAGATGATCAAGATTCATGAGAAGTCACAAGATGAGCAATTGTATATCTTGAGGCATTTGGAGGATGGTGGATCGATCATGGTTTCACATTCATGTGTATGTACAATGTTTTGGGATTGCAGCTATACTTCTAGGAGGGTTTTTTGCTGTTGAAAAGAAGAGGTAGTTCCACACATGATCGTTACATGTGAAACTTGGCCTGATGAGGATTTCTTTTGCTTGCATGCAGCCTATCAATGTCTTTTTGTCTTAAAAAGGCTACACTTGGCGAACAACCATCAGCTGCCTCGGTTGTTTGGTTTTATGGTCAACATATTTAGTGCAGTTTAAGCACTTCTTGTAGGGTTTGTTACTCTTTGGACACGTTACTTAGCAATGAGTATGCTCGATATCAAATGAGGAGATTGGGCTGGGCTCTTGCAAGCTGACTTTTTTCTATTGCGACATTCACAATCTACTTCGAAAATAGAGGTTTCATGCATTGTGAATATGCTAGGAGCTATACATTTAAGTGTTTTGTGCATAGAAGATACAAATTACAGTGCAGCTGTACTCTGAAGTTTGCAATGTAGGCAGCTTCCAAGCAGGCTGAAGCAAAGGTTCCACAGTGGACTTCATAGGATGAACCACCTGGGCAGCAAGCTTTAAGCTCTCTGAGCTTTTCATGACAAGCTACAACAGACAAAAGAGTCATTCTAGTCATTCTCTGGGGCAGGACCTGCAGGTTCAAAATGGCTTAAGTTAGTCAGTAGTGGGCGGCCATGGGCATCAATGACAGGAAGACAACCTGCTACACATATGAAGAGAAAACTGCCTGCGCGGACTGCATATGCAGTCCCAATTTTTTTTCTTTTTAATCCTGCAACAGCCCCGTCAGCTACAGGTTACTGACATGGGGGTTACTAACGTGCTACCTGACATCAGGAAAAAGGTTCCTGACACGTCAGGTTACAAATATGTATAAATATGTATACATACACACACACACATATATATGTGTGTGTGTGTGTGTGTGTGTGTGTGTGTGTGTGTGTGTGTGTGTGTTTGTGTGTACAATACCAAAACATCATGAAAAGAGAAACATGAAAACTAAAGTCTCAAATCATATGACATGAAATGATGAGTCATGTCATGACTCATGAGATCATACCATAGTTCAATCTTATAGCTTGCTTACTTCATGCCCAAGGCAACTTCTTGGTGAAGAAATTGGATTGAGAAGGCCTTGCCAAAGTTTTCTCAACAAAAGTTATGAGAGTCTCAAAGGCTTGATGCTACATTGCAAGAGTTCACGGGAGCCGCCTCACATATAGAAGAAGCAAGAGTACATTTTGAAGGTGGTAATCTGTTGGAAAAGCAACCTTCCACAAGAGGGGTGCACATATCTCAAAGAAATTTTAGAGTTATGGCAAAGACAAACAAGGTCAAACTTGGCCAAAACAAGGTCAAAATGGATTTGTTTGTAGAATTTATTTCAAATTTGGATACTACTGCTCAAGAGCTTTGTATTGATATATGAAACTTTAGATTTGGACAACTTTTGGACAGTCAAAACTCAAACCCTAGTTTGCAACTCAAAGTCAAGAAGTATTTGAAAAGTAGTTTTTTGAAGTCAGAAGCAAGCGATTTTTTATATCTTATAATTAGTATCTCAAAACAAGCAAAAAGAGCTAAAAAAAATTTGGAAAAAAAATGCTATCCTGAAAACCACGGCGGGATTTCTGCCGTGATTTTTGATGTCCTCCGAGGTATCTACTCCTCGTCCTAAGAACTGCTCCTGGGTCTCAACTCTCTCCTCTACAATATGTAGATGTATATGAACATGTGCACGTTCGTGTGTCTGCATATGCATAAGCATATGTGTATGTGTATGTGTATGTATATGCTTGTGTGTGTGTATGTGTGTGTGTGTGTGTGTGTGTGGGAGTGTGTGTGCACGCACGCATGTATGTATGGCATTGGCATTATGACCCACAATATTGCATAATTCACATCCTATACTACATTCATAGTTGAAAGGGAGTATTAAAAACGTAGTTCTAAGAGAGATTTTAATTCATTTAGTATGCATATTGGTAATGTTTTTTATTTGTTTGTATTTTAACTAAGAACAAAACATATTTAAACTATGAACAATACATGTTATTATTCAAATTTATGGGTTATTTTGGAGAAAAATCAAAAGGAAAGGTCTCACAGTTTACCAGTATGAACAATGCTATTGAGAATAAGGACTGAAGTAGATA